>JACXGI010015934.1:0-16707 GCA_016801175.1 Esox masquinongy | reverse complement strand
GCTCTAAATTCTCTGGTAGTCTATGAATGAGCCTTTCAACGTCTGAATCTGTATACCCTGGTAATTTCGGGCAGAATGCATCGTTTGTTCTAGCTGACATATTTTAGATCCATTCAAATACAGAACCTCTTCCAAATAACAAGTATTACTGATCAAAGAGGTTGTAACACTCCTCCGGGGAGGAGCTATATCCAGACCCATCCCTAAACAGCAGCTGTCATGGACACCATAGGAAGACAACACCCCTTGGGATTTATTTATTTGCGATCTCAGGAACTTCCACTGATCACTACACATGACACAGGATACTCTCACACCCCCGTTGAGATTTATGTATTTGTGACATACAATGTATGGACCCTCTGTTGAGGTTCATGCCACAGGTGTTGTTTGTATATTCAGCTCCCATGGCTAAAATATACAACTTCACTTTAGAAGCCGGATAATCAAACGCAAAACCGACCGTTTTTCCATCCACCATGTCATGCTGATCCATCAGCTGCTTAAACGGAGGTATTTGAGTTCTATACACATTAAGAAAATACTTCTTTGGCGCATCGTATATTTCTGGAACGTATCTTTTTTTCCGTTCTGCGGCCTAATTCGTAAGTCTGTGTTGTCAGGAGTGTATCACTAAGCACAGACGCCATCTTGAGTCTTATACAGAGTAAAAAACAAATTCAACTACAAACCATGAGAAGTCTAGCTCTTATTTATTGGTAACTCTCAGAGAATGAACTAAAGGTAACTGCTGCTCTACCCCCCACCCTTGCATCGCAAGAAACCCTATACCCTATTTTCCCAGAGAAGGAAGACCCCGAAAAACAACTGTTTCTTCGGTTTCCACATGAACATACATACATACATACATTTTTACTCATAACCCTTTTTGACCTACCCCTCTCATACCACACAATCACCTGCTCTAACCCTCCCTCTCTAACCGGAAAAACACAACTGTTACCATTAAAAAATCTTTTTTCATAATCCTTTTGACCTTACCCCTCTCATCCCACAGAATCTCCTGCTCTACCCCTCCCTCTCTAACTGGACATGTACACACACCCCCGGAAAAACACAACTGTTAACAACCCGGACATAAATTAACAACCATTAAAAAATCATTTTTCATAATCCTTTTGACCTAACCCCTCGCATCCCACAGAATCACCTGCTCTACCCCTCCCTCTCTAACAGGACATGTACCCCCCGGAAAAACAAATGCTACCATCCGGTCATAAATCAAAAAATCATTTTCATATTCTCACACATATGCAGCTGTCAAAAGGTCAAAGGTCAAAGCAATGAATCAATTCTGACAACCGACGAATCCTATTCTCTTCTCAGGTGTACCTAAGCCCATTCCCAAATCTGCACCACCAACAATGAGACAGAGACCTGACTCCACCCTGTCTGTTCACGAATGCAATCGCTGTGCGACTGTCTGACCACACCAACAAGTCCCGATCCCTTAAGGTCGACACGAAGTGCAGCAGCACACGCATGATCGTGTCCAACTCCAACCAGTTGATGTGGCACTCCAACGGAGACCACACTCCACTCACCGAGTATGACTGGCACGTTCCGCCCCAACCCGTCAGGGACACGTCCATCTCAGCAAAAAACACCAACCAGTCCATCCTCACCTGTAAAGGGAGGGCAGTGCATACGGACTCCTCAATGGCGCTGCGGACCCAGACACACAAAGTGTGTGCGCGTCCCCTGCTGCGTCAAGCTTGCTACAGCGGCACGCCGACAGAGTGGTAGTTGGTGGCCGGAGCACCTGGATAGTTGAAACCAGCTCCAGCGTTTGAAGTTGGCATATTATACAACATACTCTAATCCAACATATAGAAATACATGACATTTGGTCTGTGATTATAGAATATTAGATATAGAAAATATTGTAAAAACAAGATTGTGTCCTAAAAGAATGGTTAAACAGTAACCAAGCTAAGATAAATAAGTATTTACTATGACATTTTACTTATGCAGGTGGTACTGAAAGATTCCAGTCCTGTGGAGCTGTTTCATCACAGCTGCACGTGTTGCTGGAGCAGCATTATGCAACCACTGTTTAGCTTTTCTGTTCCAATCAGCACATTACTCTCAGCTGAAGGTGCCAGTGGTCCCTCCTGTGCTAAGCTGTACTGAAGGAGAACAGCAGTGGCATAAGCCCAGAACTTTGGTAAGTTTGCACTATAATTATAGAGCTGTTGGCTATATTTTCTAACTATGTCTAACTTCTAACAGTATCCTGCATAACTTGTTAGGGTATAAAGCCAGGCCCCGTGGATAAGATGGCTGTGCTGTCTGCTAAACCAAAGTGTAGAGCAACAACAGATGGTGTAAGGTAAAACTGAATATTATCGATTTATTTCAATATGTTGCATGTTTGAATTAAAATACCTGTGTGGATATGCCACTTTCCACTCATGTAAGTTTTATGTTCCACACAGGAGCACACTCCACAAAGGCCTCAGTGGGGATTTGCCTGATCTTTCCGTCCTTCAGATGAGTAGGGATATCATATCAACCAAAATATGTATACTAGTATTTCATGATTTTCTTTTTCCTCCCCTTTTGATTAAATGTACTATGACCCATCGATTATACAAACAAGTATTCTGCTTTGAAGAAAAAAATTATTGAACTGAAATCAATCAAATGTTTACACAAGGGTCCTCTATTATGAACTTATTTGTAATTGTGTGTGGTGCTGTGCATGATGTGCAACATATTGTGGACATGAAAATGCAGGGAAAATGTATGGTATGATAATAGTGGTTGTTTGATATTGCGGTATATTGCTAATCATTATATTGTTACATCCCTAGGTGACAGAGGTGTATAAAGATTTCTCTACAGCTGAAGCGCCGATGATCTGCAGCATGGGCATCAGCTGTGAAATTCCCCTGGTTGACTCTGCCCTTGACAAGGTTCAAGCTGGAAGTCCATTGTCCTACCAACAACCAGCAACAGCAAAGAGAGACCTGTCATTCCATGCTGCCCCACCACGTCCATCTGGGCCTCTTCAGAATTACCACCTACAGCCATCCAGTTGCATGTTTGTCTGTGCTGAACCACAACAGCTACACCATAGGAGTCTGGAGGTCACCTGGGACATGGTGCACAAATTTGAACGTGCTATCAGAGCACAAAGTTCATGTACTGAATGGCATCAGCTAAGGAGGCATAGATTGACTGCCTCACGTTTTAGGGAGATCTGCCAGGTTCGAAAGAACTCTGAAGAATGTCTGGCTAACCGGATACTGCAAGGGACCCGTCAGACGGCGGCTATGAAGAGGGGGCTCTAAATAGAGGCAGATGCTATCTGGGAATATTGCCAATATTCCCAGATAGCATCTTACTACTGGCAAGTACAGGGGCAGATGCTAATAACGGGAATGAGTTGGTGTGATTTTGTAGTCTCAACTGAGGAAGACGTACTCATTGAAGAATTTACAGAGACAGTGATGTTTTGGATGTAATCAGAGAGAAAGTAGGCAGGTTTTATTTCTATGTCTACTTGCAGAAATGTCTAATGCTTCAGGATTGAGATAAAATCAAATACGTTATGCTCTGTGTTCTTTAATTTTCACTTTTATATACAGGAGTAACCATTATATACAGGAGTAACCCCTACTCCATCTTACAGCCACCAATTTTAGAGGCTGTAAAATGGAGTAGGGGTTACTCCTGTATATAATGGTTTTCAGATATTGAATTGTCAATATCTTGTTGTGGTCGACTTACGGTAGTAAATGCATTTTCCCTTTTTGGTATTCCCTGTGCACGAAGGTTTCCGACTGGCTGCATTTTGTATTCTTTGGTGAAATATTTGGTCTCGTTCACCGAGATTGTTGTTAACCTGGAAGGTTTTTGAATTTGCCAGGTTTTGCATTGTTTGGTGTACACTTGGGTGAATGCATTCATATCATCGTTAATGTGATTCTTTGGCGAGGCCTACTCTTTTGGCTTTTGCCTATATGCCGACTCCGCGAAATTGAAATTTGCCTTCCAGTGTTGTGCTGGTGGCTGGTACATGTGGAGGCATTCGTCTGATAACTTAGGATTCAATGCCAGACTAATTTCCTAAATTTAATCCGAGTGATAAATTGGAACTTTGTAAAATGATGTTTCCTAGTTTGGTAAAATATAGTCTTGTGGTTTTCTTACAAAGGGTTAAAATATTGTGTTTCTCTCTCCTTGTATGGAGTGGTAGAATCAAGAACTACATGGCGATAGTCTTTAACGTTAGGAAAACACGCAGTTTCTCATGGAGACTGTAATTGCATCCAATATGGCCATGGCCTGCAACAGAGGGTAAAATAGCCAAAGCACGTTTGTTCCCCGTGATGGAACTGGATGTCCTATTTTGAATGTTGAATTGACTTTGGTTAAATACTAGTTTATCACTGCTTGTGTTTACCAATGATGACTGAGATAATACTTGTGTTTGAAATCCGACACCTGATACTCGTTAATGGAGTAAACTGACAAATAGGGTAGATTGATGTTTAGAGATCAAGTGTCCTTGGGATTACTCACTGATTGTACCTTGATTTTAGTGACATCATGCATCTGTTTTCTCTTAACATCGCCTTTCTTGAGATTTTTTTCTTACTTTCCACCCTGCTGTTACTGTGTTGATAAGATAAGCTATTTTTTTACAAACAGCCACGATATTAGACGAGTGGTGTAGTAACTCTGAACTTTCATTTAACGTAAGATATCGGCTAAGTTGAAAGCATGACGTCTCTTACTACAGATAGTTTGAGGACCATGTCAGATGTTATTGTGTGGAAACTTATGTTTCATGAACATTTTAAACAATCCATTTGGCCTTTATGGCCTACCAGAAGTGGGTAAAGTCCTGGGCACCACGAAGGGGGGCAGACCCCCTGGGATGGCCTCTACCAACCTTTCCCATTAAATCAAAGTAGCCTATTACTACGGGTTAAATTTGAGTGTTCTGACTGGTCTCACCTGTGGTAATTTCCCCAACATGAGTATATTCAGTTTTGGGATAATCAAACGTTAAGTGCAAGCTAAATATATTTTCCTCTCAATAGCTTTCATGTTGGAATGTATGGTTTTGCAACTAACTTGTAGTGAGGGTAGAGACCTAAAGTCATCCCCCATTGTTAATAATTAGAACAATCTTGATGTCGATGCATGAAATATGCATGAAAGTTGTAATTCTGGTTTTGGCTGACCGCCACTATTTAGAATGACATGGACATGCATCAAAGTTGGAAAAATTCCCCAAGACATTATGTTTGTGTTGTCACGAAGTACTTTGGCCATTGACTGTGACAATGCTAATTTTGGTTACGGTTCATATGCAAATTTGAGAGTTGTTTCCCTGTGTAAGACACATTTGTTGATGGGTTATATGGTTTATAATTCCCTCACATGAGCGACCGTGTTGCGCGTTTGTTGTTTTTGATTTTGTTTGTGGATGTTGTGTTTTTCTCATTTTCAGTTTTGTTTTTGATGAATATTCAGTTTGCGACTCCTTACTGAATGAATATTAGATTCATCCCAACTATCGGTTTTCTTTTTTCATGTCCATTTTGTGTTCTGCTTTCTCTCATGAGTCATTTTGTGACTTTATGACATGAAAGCAGGGGGGAATGGATGAAATGATTATCTATGATGAAAGAGACTTGAACTGAGAGTTCAAAGCGAATTGAATTGGTACTTAAAAGAGTTACATGAAGAATTGGGTTTTCCTGTTTGCTTAGTAAAATTAGAAATAGTTCTATCAGAAAATCTGTTATGGCCCTTAGTAGCTAGTCACAGTGTTTGTCTAATTTGGGTTTTTGGAAACTGTTTGTTTGATACAAAATATAATATGGTTATGGTTGAGTTGAATACATCTTACCATTTTGATTTGGTTTAGCTACGAAATAACTAATTAGTTGGGATGAATAGTGACTATGAGAATGTGACTGTTCAGTTTGTTTGTTTGATATTTGATTAGAAGTAATCATATTATTCTCATGCATTATGGAATAAGTGGGTAAAAAGGTGCAGGGAGCACATTTTTGTTATTCCTTTTTTTTACTATGTTTACTAAGTTTTGCTATGTTTTAATTGAAACTGAGAAAGTAATTCTGCATGAAGTTCTATTCTAGAAAACCAAGTTGAGAAGTTTTACATAGTCTAAATTGTGAAGAGAGGTACAGACCCCCTGGAGTGCACTACTCACTCACACAAACACCAGTGGGGTGGGGGGGGGGGGGGGTCTGCTTGTATTGGGTTTTTGACTCATTTGAACTCCTTAGAGAAGAAACAGATTTACTGATGACATGATCAAAATTGGTTACTCTAATTTGGCTACATTGAATACTTTGTGTTCATTATTCTGGTTTTGACTTGAAGGAACCAGAAAATGTCAATTCCATATTTATTTACATATTCATTATTTTTTATAGACATTTATACCTATGTACTTAATTTCTGTCCTATAGGCCATCATTGGAATATTAACGGTTAACAGATGTTTCTTTAAGGTGTGAATGCTGGGACAAAAAGGTTTGCTTGCTATTGCCTACTGGCTTGTTTCTCGAGATAACACCACTCTGTCATTTGAGATTGGAATGTGTTCCTAATTGATAAGGGGTCTATTCTTCAAGACTAGGGTTTGTCATCCTTAGGTCAGTAAACCACCACCCCCCCACTCCAGGGTGAGTTCTGGGGAGATAGGGCATAAGGGGGGGGCTTAATTTATGACAAGATTACAGAGTGTCTTTGATGTGCTAGGATAAATAAGAGGCTTGGAGAATTTCACACTGGGTTTCATCTTGTAGAGAAATTAGGTTAAATAACACTCAAAGTTGTTATTTGAGCTTCAAGATGGTATGAAATGTTTTGCTTGGCAATAAGGTACTTAATCATTTGTGTTAAACAAAAGTGAATTTGATCGTAGTTCCAAGATGAAACAATCAGATGTAATTATATATCAACTGAGATCTGGTTAAGTGAACTGAGAATTATTTATGAACTACTCTTTGAGAGTGATACTTCAACGTAAGCAAACTATCCTAACTGATGATGAGTAATTGGAACAGTAATAGGAAATTGGGTTCTTCTTTTCTTGTAGTTTTGTTAAACCAACTATAGAAAAGAGTGGAATTATTTTGCTACACTAGCAGAACAGAAACACCAGAAATGTTAATGTTTCCACTATACTGTTACTGTTTACAAATGTTCTAATCTATTTAGGCAACGGAAGCAGAAAGACATTGGATATACAGGTATACAAGTTTAAGTGTTTGGTAGGACTGTGTTCTAATGCATTAACAATAAGCTACAAACTAATGTAATGGACATATTTCTGATTGTGTTCTGTGCAGTTGCAACTAATCTTCTCAAGGAGAATTCACTGACAGGAACATGACACTTGAAAGCGATTCGGTGATAAAGGACTGTTTGGAGCCAAGAGAGACTGAGTTTGGCTTAAAGGACAATTGTGAGGTGGGCTAAGATAAGATGGATCACACACACACACACACACACACGCACACACACACACGGACTGTCCCACAGCTGCAAGCGGATTCTACTCCCGGGATGCAGCGTGTCTACAGTAATGCCTGGTTCCTGACAGTTGGACTAATTCTAGTCCTGATGATTCTGTCATGAGTAACCATCACTTCCGACCCAGCCTGTAGCTATAGAGCCCTAAGATAAAACTGGTCATCTTGGCATTCACAAAGGAGAGCGCACATATTCTCCTGACCTGGCTGATAAAGCAACAAGAATGGTGACAACTAGAGCTGTGTCATTGTAACCTGCATTTGAACTATGAGGGACAACACCTTGGAATATACATCTGACTTTTACGTTCTGTTACATCGGTCTGCCAAGAAATGGTTCAAAACTGACTGTCTGATGTTTGGAGGAGCAGAACATTTGCGATGACTTTGGAAGTACATCTTATTGGAACCACGAGAGGACTTTTCAGTGAATCGTGGAATTGGCATAAGAGGGACTTTGTACCAGTAACAAATTGAAGGATGTATTCAGTGGTTGGTGTTTACATGCAACTTAACCCATACTGTCAGTATATATGTGTCACTTGAAATTACTTCCTTTGACCAGTGTTTTTTAACATAAAAGCTTTTGCTGTACTATGTTATAGCTCTGTGTAATGAAAATGTGTGGTCTTGGAGTTACAGCGCAGGTAATGGTTCAGAAGCATGTAAATGAGGATCCAGCCATTTCAGACTTGTTTTGTTCTCTAATTATTAGGGTAATGATATCAACAAGGTCATGTTGTTAAAGAGTACTGATTTATTGCAGTCTAGATCCTAATGAGTAAATTGTTTAAGGATTGATACCAAGGGTTGATCCGGTATCAAGAGGATTGATTGTTATGGAAATTCTTGAACTAATGTGCATTTGAGAAATGTCTGCTTTTCTATTACCTGGTATGTAACGCTGGTCTTTGTTTGTGACACACGTCTGTATAATATCAGAGGATCATTAGGTACTCTGACCATCTGTTTATCTGCCTAAACCAATAAGGGTATCTGTCCTTTGATCCTTAGGAATGTGGCCCTTGGGGGAAGTAGGGGCAATTGGTCCCTTTGGGTAAATACAACGGTAAACACCTAGGGCAGGAAGGATAAGGTGGGGGGACAGTGAGCCCTTTGGGTAAAACCTGTGTGACATAAGACAGCTGGGCAGCATCTTACCACACCCCTTTTAACTGTAATAAATACTAACTGTTCATGTATTTTCCTCAGAGATTCCTCAGAGGATTCTTCTGTAAGCTTTTGACGCATCTCTCTATTTGCAAATAAACTGCTAAATATGCCAAGAGAATTTTGTCTCTGTACTTACTCCTTTAAGAGTTACTATCAATGGAATTGCCATCACAATACTTAGTATTAAAATACCTCAGTGAGTTCACTGCAGTTTCAGTCGGCTAAATATTATAATTTATTCATGTTATTTAGGCTATAGGAATGCAGAAAAATTAGGAGAATGCAGAAGGAAGTGAAACCTCTATGATGTTTAAATACACATGTTCAGCAGAGTGTAGTCCCATCAATCAAAATGTATCACCTGTTCATACAGAACAATTTTGAATGGACACATTTAAAATGCAAAAGAACAACTAATAGCAATACATATTAAGAAAGCATAATGTAAACCAAGAAATAAGTTAATACAATGGAGTGCAATTTGTTTGAGTGTAGCCAAAACACGGGAAAACATTACAATTCTTCAGTGCACATTTCTTATTAAGTTGCACAAAAACATTCCAACATTAGCCTTTTGAATATATCATAGATCCAATAATTTGATACATACTTTATATTTCCACCAATGAAAATAGGTTTTTAAAGGTTTGAGCCGAGTTTGAGTATAACTACCTTCAATCATCAGTCATAAGCTCTGCAAATTCTATATCATATCTCCCTTAAAATTGGATTAAAACAGAATCCTAATGTTAACCTAACCTTAAATGAAGATATATAATCTCTCTTGGATTCTTTATCACACCAACCAAGAAAAATAAAGACTTAATAAATAAATGAACAACTAAGTGTTGTAATTTGATTAAAAAAATATGTAATAATATAAACTATTAGGGAGAAGAGTCTATAGAAATTCTATTATCTTACCAAGAAATGTTCAAAATGCACGTGCCGGTTGTTTTGTTGTTTTCCTGGAGCATGGACCCTCACATATCCCGGATATAAAAGCAAGGGACGACGCACTACTTACGTATTGTGTTTGTCTGTGTGTATTTTTTTGTGTGTGTGTGTGAGATTGTGCAATTCAGTGTGAGAATATGCATTATAAAAAGAAGAAAAAGGGGAAAAAGAGGGGGTGCAGAAATTATGCTAATGTTACGGGGGGAGCCGCGAGTGGGCCCAAGCGCATGACACCAGACACAATCAGGGAAACGAAAAGGGTATTGTAACGGTGGTTGCAATGGAAGGACTGAGGCCAGGCCGGAGGGGTGGGGGCTGGGCAGGTAGGGCGAGGTAGACAGGACAGTGGGTAGGTAGAGCAGGTGGCTGGCAGGCGGGCAGGGCAGGAGGGCAGGTGGAGGTGTTTGGAGGCTGGGTAAGGTGGAATCTAGGGAATGAAGATAGACAGGGTAGGCAGGAAGGAACAACTACAATGAATACTCAAACTGTGGTTTGGAGTGGCCGTGAACGTTACTACGTAGTAGAGAATAACAACAATCTAGCACCGGACGGACGGAAACCAGGGTATATATAGGCAGACTGATGAGGGAATGAATAGCGGGTGCGGAGACTTGAGAGGCAGTGGGGGAAAGCCCCACATACATGGACAAACAGGAGAGAGAGAAAGCCTGGCCCGGACTAAGAGGAGGTGGATGCGGAGGGCGTGACAGCTAATAATGACAGTATTTACCATTGACTTGGTTGATATTAATGACTGATCTGCAAAACAAAATGCTCAAAACCTGGACTTAAAGCTATACATTCAAATGCTGAATATCTTGTTTGTATTTTTTTTATTGTTTTGGTTCTAAATTATAACGTGCGTTTGGACTTTCTCTAGCCATATGGTCACTACACGAAGAACAAATGTATCTTACTTTTTATTACAATGATTTAATTTGTTTTTAAAATTGTAATTTAATTTGTTTTTAAAATTAAAAACTTAGACAATTATGATTTAATTTAAAATGTTATTGGAATTCCCATGTTTCTCATTACAACGTCCATAGTCTGTAACATATTCTATATAAAATATGTTGACACATTTTTTGGCACATTTTGATCAAAACTAGCAATTCCACAAATGAAGCTAGTCAGTAAACAATTTTCCAGTGGTCAGTTATATTGTAATGACGAATAAATTATATAGTTTGATTTCAACAACAAGGTCACTGACAGTTCAACTCAAATGTTTTGCCCAGAACACATTGTTTGGATAAATGCAAAGGAACTCAATACAATTACCCTAATGGAAACATTGCCAACTTGTGTTTTTTATCCACTGAAAAGTACAGATGTCTCTGTGAGAAAGTGATCAGGTCTGTGTTTGATGAGTGGAGAATGGGGAATGAGGCCATGTGGTAATTACAACATGTTTAATGCACAACAGCTGTACCTCTCAACTCTGTGTGAGATCCTGGCTGCTTAGTGGCACACCATGGTGCAGCTAGACAGCAAAAAATATTGCCAATGGAACAAGACAATTTAACTAATTTGAGGAGATATTTGCTTGAAATAAGTGAAATAATCTGCCAATGGAACAAGAAAAATTACATGATATTCAAGGCATATTTTCTAAAAACAAGCGGTATAATCTACCTTGTTAAGAAAAATATACCACATTTTAAGAAAGGTAGGGTTTTTTAACCTGAAAAAAAGATAAATATACTTGATAAGCCATATTTTTTTGCAGTGTATCTGCTCAGTGTTGCAGAGACACTTCATGTCATCTTTCAGCTGCACCCTTCCGAGTAGGCCACTGCCTCTGGTTTGAAGCATCCTGTGATGATTTCAGGGGCTTAAGGTCCAGTTGCTTCCATTTTGTAAGCTTTTCTTTCTCTGGTTTTACTGTTTGCCTTGGCGCACGAGTTCAGAGGTGTAGTAGTAGTCCCTCCTACTTCTACTCCAATTACCAGTAAGATCTGTCCCCGGAATCAAGGGTGGGGGGTGGATTGTGAGCCTGGTTTGAAAGGAGACACAATACCCAATCTTTGGCATTTAAAATTAAACTCTGTTCTTTGTTTAGTTTGCATTTTGATACGTTTAGGAGCAATTAGAATTATAAATGACCTCCATAACTTTTTATTAAAGGTTATTGCCCTCTACCGTTCTAAAGTTTGGGGTCACTTAGAAATGTCCTTGTTTTCGAAAGAAAAGCTTATTATTTGTCCATTAAAATAACTTTAGATTGATTGTAAATGAAGTGTAGACATTGGTAATGTTGTAAATGACAATTGTAGTTGGAAACAGCATATTTTTTTGGAATATTTACATAGGCGTACAGAGCCCCATTATCAGCAACCATCAGTCCTGTGTTCCAGTGGCACGTTGTGTTTGCTAATACAAGTTAATCATTTTAAAAGGCTAATTGATAATTACAAAACCCTTTTGCAGTTATGTAAGCACAACTGAAAACTGTTGTGATGATTAAAGAAGCAATGAAACTGGCCTTTTTTCGACTAGTTGAGCATCTGGAGCATCAGCAATTGTGAGTTCAACTACAAACTCAAAATGGCCATAAACAAAGAACTTTCTTCTGAAACTCATCAGTCTATTCTTATTCTGAGAAATGAAGGCTGTTTCATGTGAAAAATTGCCAAGAAACTGAAGATCTCATTCAACACTGTGTACTACTCCCTTCACAGAACAGCGCAAACTGTCTGTTTTCTAAATAGTACCCAAAAAGAACACCAGTCAAACAGTCAACAGTGAAGAAGTGTCTCCAGGATGTTGGCATTCTAGGCAGAGTTGCAAAAAAATAAAACAAATAAATAAAAAGCCACATAAATATGGAAAAAAGAACACAGACACAGAACAGAGGAATATTGGAAAAAAGTGTTATGGAGAGACAAATCAAATTTTGAGTTTGTGTTCAGATAACAAAGAAGAACATTCATGAGATGCAGACCGAATGAAAATATGTTGGAGGAGTGCTTGACGCCATCTGTTAAACACAGTGGAGGCAATGTGATGGTCTGGGTGTGCTTTTGTGGTGGTAAAGTGGGAGATATGTACTGGATTAAAGGGATTGTGGAAGATGGAAAAGTGTTAGCAATTTATAAAGTAAAAACTTTTCAGTCATTCAAATAACAGTTGATTATTTCAGATTTAATCGTATATAGGGGAACAAGTATCATGACAAACAGAGTACAAGTACAGAGACCAACACAGAGTACTGTCATAGAAGTTGTTCTGATTTTTAATTGCCAAGGTCCAAACTTACATTCCTTCACAATGGTACAGATGACGTCGCTAGTTCTTGCTGAATGCACATACAAGGAATAGTTGTCACCATGATGTAACCAAGGGAATGCAAGGTTGCACACAGACATAGATCCAGGAGACATAGGTAATCATAGAATGTTGGTTGCCCAGACAACTTGGTGAAAGCTCACACACAACAGCTGAGGCATGTTACAATACGCAGTTTTGCTAACTCAGCTCTCCCAATAAGGAATAGAGTCCTGTTCACCTTTACAGTACAAGGAGCAGGAGCCCCCTGCTGCTATTAAGACGTTCTCCCAAAAGGGAGACTTCTTCTAGCAGTTTCTGCTAGGTCCGAAGCTTAGTCTTCTACCCATAGATGGAGACTAGGAGCTTTGATCAGCCGACATCTCATTCATTACAATATGCCTGGATACAGAGAAGGGAAAGGCATTGGCCATTGAACACATTCATAGCACATTAGGTAAACAAGAATAATGGGAACTCTGAAGGACAAATCAAAGTACAGAAATAAATGTTCATTAGAAAAATATCTTTTCCACTGGATCTTGTAGGATGCTATCACTCCATTTTGCAACGCAACAGGACTAAACTATGCAAGAACTGTTTAGGGAAGAAGAAATTAGCTGGTATTCTGTCTATAATGGAATGGCCAGCACAGTCCCCAGATCTCAACACCACTGAGCTGTTGTGGGAGCACCTTGACCGTATGGCACATAAGAAGTGCCCATCAAGCCAATGTGTGAGGTACTTCATGAAGCATGGTCTGCAAGGCTGTAATTGCTTCAAATGGAGGACTTTTTGATGAAAGCAAAGGTTGAAGGACACAATTATTATTTTGATTAAAAACCATTTCTAACCTTGTCAATGACTGTATTTCCTATTCAAACTCATTTCATGTACAGTGAGGGAAAAAATTATTTGATCCCCTGCTGATTTTGTACGTTTGCCCACTGACAAAGAAATGATCAGTCTATAATTTTAATGGTAGGTTTATTTGAACAGTGAGAGACAGAATAACAACAAAAAAATCCAGAAAAACGCATGTCAAAAATGTTATAAATTGATTTGCATTTTAATGAGTGAAATAAATATTTGACCCCTCTGCAAAACATGACTTAGTACTTGGTGGCAAAACCCTTGCTGGCAATCACAGAGGTCAGACATTTTCTTGTAGTTAGCCACCAGGTTTGCACCCATCTCAGGAGGGAATTTGTCCCACTCCTCTTTGCAGATCTTCTCCAAGTCATTAAGGTTTCGAGGCTGCCGTGTGGCAACTCGAACCTTCCGCTTCCTCCACAGATTTTCCATGGGATTAAGGTCTGGAGACTGGCTAGGCCACTCCAGGACCTTAATGTGCTTCTCCTTGAGCCACTACTTTGTTGCCTTGGCCATGTGTTTTGGGTCATTGTCATGCTGGAATACTCATCCACGACCCATTTTCAATGCCCTTGCTGTGGGAAGGAGGTTCTTACCCAAGATTTGACGGTACATGGCCCCGTCTATCGTCCCTTTGATGCAGTGAAGTTGTCCTGTCCCCTTAGCAGAAAAACACCCCCAAAGCATAATGTTTCCACCTCCATGTTTGACGGTGGGGATGATGTTCTTGGGGTCATAGGCAGCATTCCTCCTCCTCCAAACACGGTGAGTTGAGTTGATGCCAAAGAGCTCGGTTTTGGTCTCATCTGACCACAAGACTTTCACCAAGTTCTCCTCTGAATCATTCAGAAGTTCATTGACAAACTTCAGACGGGCCTGTACATGTGCTTTCTTGAGCAGGGGGACCTTGCGGGCGCTGCAGGATTTCAGTCCTTCACGGTGTAGTGTGTTACCAATTGTTTTCTTGGTGACTATAGTCCCAGCTGCCTTGAGATCATTGACAAGATCCTCCCGTGTAGTTCTGGGCTGATTCCTCACCGTTCTCATGATCATTGCAACTCCACGAGGTGAGATTTTGCATGGAGCCCCAGACCGAGGGCGATTGACACTTCTGAAACACACTTGTGTTTCTTCCATTTGCGAATAATCGCACCAACTGTTGTCACCTTCTCACCAAGCTGCTTGGTCTTGTAGCCCATTCCAACCTTGTGTAGGTCTACAGTCTTGTCCCTGACATCCTTGGACAGCTCTTTGGTCTTGGCCATGGTGGAGAGTTTGGAATCTGATTGATTGATTGCTTCTGTGGACAGGTGTCTTTTATACAGGTAACGAGCTGAGATTAGGAGCACTCCCTTTAAGAGTGTGCTCCTAATCTCAGCTCGTTACCTGTATAAAAGACACCTGCGAGCCAGAAATCTTTCTGATTGAGAGGGGATCAAATACTTATTTCACTCATTAAAATGCAAATCAATTTATAACATTTTTGACATGCGTTTTTCTGGATTTTTTTGTTGTTATTCTGTCTCTCTCTGTTCAAATGAACCTACTATTAAAATTATAGACTGATAATTTCTTTGTCAGTGCGCAAACATACAAAAGCAGCAGGGGATCAAATACTTTTTTCCCTCCCTGTGTTTCCATAGAAAACAGGGACATTTCTAAGTGACCGGAAACCTTTGAACGGTAGTGTAGGTCAGCATGTAGCTAGCCATTTTGTTTTAACAAGGGTGCCCAACTATCCACCAAATGAGCTACACCCAGCAGATCTCCACATAGAGGGGTTGCTAGGTTTTATGCAGTGGCCTAACAGTGCAGTTATTCTGTTTGGTCTGGTGGATATGTATGGATCAGGCACACGCAGCCTTTTGTCATTTTAAAATATGCATTCATTTTTGTGGGACTCCTTCACGTTTACACTATTCCTATGCACGAATAGGCTACAACACATCGGAAAACAAAAAGCTAAAACATTGACAATCTTGTCAGGCACTGCTGAGGCTACAATAAGACCAGATCTGTGAAAAGTAGGTGCTGGAACAAACTGAGGAAAATCTGAGAGGTGCTGCATCTTGTTCCGGCAGGATCCAGCTAAAATGGGATGGGTCCAGCTGCAGCCGCAGCACGACCGTGACGGAAGTTGACACTTCCAAATATGGTTTGTCACAGGAGAGACTGCGCACAAAACGTGATGATGTTTACCTCGGCTGCTCGGCCGGTGTTGATGCAGAAAAAGAAAAGATGGCACAAGGAGCTCAGGTGAGAATGCCAAAATATGGTTAATGAACACTTATAGTTTTATGTATATTTATTATTAGGTTGTTGGACGTATTAACGATTTGGCTGTTTCACACACAGTAAATAGTGTTAATTTTGTTAATTGTTTTGAAATTTAATCAATTAGGCTTGCTACCGGTAATCCCGTGCTTTAGCTCACAATCTAGCTAGCCTTAGCGTTATCATAACAAGTAAGGCTAAGGTAAAGATGAACTATATACTGTTTTTGAGCTTTGTTAATGGAATCAAGAAGCTGTATTTAGGTTGCACATTGAATCATTTGAGCCCAGGTCACATATTTTAAAACAAGATGAATTGAAGGTAGTGTAATGTAAAGTTGAAATATTCTATTTTAAGGACTTGAATGTTGTTTGGAGTTATGGACAAGTGTCATGTCATTTATTTATCTCAGTTAACATACAGGTGCTGGTCATAAAATTAGAATATCATCAAAAAGTTGATTTATTTCAGTAATTCCATTCAAAAAGTGAAACTTGTATAATGTATACATTCATTCCACACAGACTGATATATTTCAAGTGTTTATTTCTTTTAATTTTGATGATTATAACTGACAACTAATGAAAACCCCAAATTCAGTATCTCAGAAAAT
>JACXGI010015933.1:0-16686 GCA_016801175.1 Esox masquinongy | reverse complement strand
CAAAACCTTCAGGCGTCCTTTAGAAAGCTGAAGATGAAGAGGAAGTTCACCTTTCAGCACGACAACGACCCAAAGCACACATCCAAATCCACAAAAGCATGGCTTCACCAGAAGAAGATTAACGTTTTGGAATGGCCCAGCCAGAGCCCAGACCTGAATCCAATTGAACATCTGTGGGGTGATCTGAAGAGGGCTGTGCGCAGGAGATGTCCTCGCAATCTGACAGATTTGGAGCGCTTTTGCAAAGAAGAGTGGGCAAATATTGCCACGTCAAGACGTGCCATGCTAATAGACTCCTACCCAAAAAGACTGAGTGCTGTAATAAAATCAAAAGGTGTTTCAACAAAGTATTAGTTTAAGGGTGTGCACACTTACGCGACCAGATTATTGTGAGTTTTTTATTTTTCTTTCTATTGCGGGCTGGCTGAACTAGGCTTGCCTGGTTTCTTGTTTAATTTATTCTGCTTCTTTCTGCATGTTTACTTTGTGTAGGATACTATAATTGGAATCCACTGCTTCTAAAATGAGTCACTCTGGGGACAGAGAGGAGGGGACCACTGCCTCTAAAATGAGCCTTTCTGAGGGAACCACTGCCTCTAAAAGGAGGTAATAATCCACTTTTCATCTCACATCTGGACCTGGAACTCATAGTTGGTACAGTAGGTCTCCCTGCGTGTGCCATCATAGCCTTGCAACTTATCCAGAGCACAGCAGGTTGTCTGTTGTTAAACTTTCCCAAGTTCATTCACACCTATTGGAGGTTGCCCAGTGAGAGGATATATCTGCCCTAGCGCCCAGGAACGAGCTTCCCCTTGCTTATAACTAGGACAGTGGAGTTCCTGCCCATTTTCTGAAAACATCTGAAATACCATATCTTCACAACCCACAGATCCAAGGTGTTAAGTGAGAGGTTTACATTTGCCTTGTCTTGTTAAATGTTTATGTGTTTTAGTTGTTCCACATCAAGTGCTACATTTAACTGAACAAATCAGTGATCTAAGGTGTTTCTTTGTTGTGTTGAAACAAAATCTATGTTCCGTGACTGTTGTGTTCAGGGTCCATCCGGAGAGACCAGACTCCCCTGTCCCCAGCTGTCAGTCAGAGAAGTATGAACATTCTATGGGACAGCCAGTATACTTCAGAGAGGGAGACTTGTCCTCTGAACAAGGGTAAGAACAGTTAGTCTTGCCATGTTAAATATACGTTTATATTAGTTTATAGTAGGGATGTGGCGATCTCATCATACTCATATCCGTAATCGTTTTTGTCCGGCAAATGTGAGACATGGACAACCCAGAAGTGCAGCTGAAATGTATATATATATCTAAACTTGAAAAATATGTGCCTGCTTTGAATTTGATGCCAGAAACACGGTTCAAAAAAGTTGGGACAGTGGCAAGAAAAGACTGGAAATGTTGTGTAATGCTAAAAACTAAACCTGGTGGAATATCACACAGCAAATTTTGTCAATTGGCAACAGGTCAATAACATGATTGGGTATCATTCCAGAGAGGATGGGTCTGTGAGAAGTAAGGATGGGGAGGGGTTTACCACTCTGTGAAAGACTGCGCAGGAAATAGTGCAACTATTTAAGAATTACATTTCTCAATGTAAAATTGCAAAGAGTTTGGGATCTCATCATCTACGGTACACAATATCATTAAAAGACACAGAGAATCTGGAGAAATCTCTGTATGCAGGGGACAAGGCCGAAAACCAATTTTGGATGGCTATGATCTTTGGGCCCTCAGACAGCACTGCATTAAAAACAGACACGATTCTGTAGTGGACATCACTGCATGGGCTCAGGAACACTTCCTAAAACCATTGTCTGTGAACACCGTACATCGATGCATCCACAAATGGAAGTTAAACTCTATTATGCAAAGAATAAACCATATATAAACTAGATCCAGGACCGCCACCGACTCTGGGCTCAAGCTCATTTAAAAATGACTGAGGCGAATTGGAAAACTGTCCTGTGGTCTGACGAATCAAAATCTGAAATTATTTTTGGGAATCATGGACACTGCGTCCTCCGGACTAAATAGGAGAGGGACCATCCAGCTTGTTATCAGGATGTTAGCATGGATGCTCGCTGTTCAAAAGCCAGCATCTGTGATGGTACTGTGTGGGGGTGCGTTAGTGCACATGGCATGGGTGACTTGCACATCTGTGAAAGCACCATAAATGCTGAACAATTTATACAGGTTTTGGAGCAACATATGCTGCCATCCAGACAATGTTTTTTTCAGGGAAGGCCTTGCTTATTTCAGCAAGACAATGCCAAACCACATTCTGCACGTATTAACACAGCATTGCTAGTAAAAGAGTCTGGGTACTAAACTGTCTTGCCTGCATTCTATTATATCTCTAGTAAGTTGAACTCAAAGACAGTAAAATGGTACTAATTACTTAAAATCAAAGAAAAAAAAGAACATTTTCCCATTGTGCTTTACTGCAGGTTGATAATTTAAATCTTTTTTGGCATGTACAGTGACTAATTGATTCATCTTAACTACAGTTGTGCTCATAAATATGCATACCCTGGCAGAAATTGAGAAATTTTGGCATTGATTTTGAAAGAATGACTGATCATGCAAAAAACATTCTTTTATTTAAGGATTGTGATCTTATGAAGCCATTTATTATCACAGTTATTTGGCTATTTTTAAATCATAATGATAACAGAAATCACCCAAATGGCCCTGATCAAAAGTCTACATACACTTGAATGTTTGGCCTTGTTACAGACAAACAAGGTGACACACACAGGTGAAAATGGCAATTAAATGTTAATTTCCCCCACCTGTGGCTTTTTAAATTGCAATTAGTGTCTGTGTATAAATAGTCAATGAGTTTGTTAGCTCTCATGTGGATGCACTGAGCAGGCTAGATACAGAGCCATGGGGAGCAGGAAAGAACTTTCAAAAGACCTGCGTAACAAGGTAATGGAACTTTATAAAGATGGAAAAGGACATAAAAAGATATCCAAAGCCTTGCAAATGCCAGTCAGTACTGTTCAATCACTTATTAAGAAGTGGAAAATCTCTTGATACCAAGCCAAGTTCAGGTAGACCCAGAAAGATTTCAGCGAAAATCGCCGGAATCTGGAATCTTGACCCTTTGCAGGCCTGTGCCTTGCAGGTAAGGTGGCACAATTCTGGTAAAGTTCTGGTAAATGTTTTCCTTTACTCTCAGTATAGATGCTGTGATTCTTTTGGAAATTCCAATGGAATTGCAGGAAAGTGTTAAGAATTTTGCACCCATGATTTTCTGGCCACAGTACTATGCACAATTTCCAAATAAAGCAGTAGGGGATGTTTAATGTATTATGAGTTCAATATATTTTGTCTATGAACTCGCATGAAAAACTAAAGATTGTGAGTGAGTTCAATAACCATGTCTCTGTCGTTACCATATAAGTCATGGGTGGTAACCTATGAAAGGGCAATGCCTACTGGGAAATTATATTTGGGGTGTGTTTTAGTATACTACAAAATTATTTTAGGCTAATACAACTCAAATCTGGACCCCGTTAGACTGAACATTTGAGTATTCACTACTAAAAAATGTAAGCACCTACCTGTACTCAAATATTTTCAGTGTAGCCGTTTCCTCAAATATATTGAGTAATTTGAACATATAGATTTTTTTTGCTGAGATCATATATTTTGATCATCTGACAACATAGCACTGAGAGCTAAGAACATTACTTTCTCCAGTCCTTCCAGTCATGAATCATGTGGCTGTATGCTGTCTTGCTTGAGCAATTTGCCAGTTTGACAAGCTGTTTTCAGCATTTCAATTGAATTTGGATGTGATATTTGCAGATGAATGACCAGCTATTTATGACCATATAATTTGCTATCTTAAATCCTGATTTATTTATTTTTTTACGTCCATCTTCTCATTGTAATGAACAGTCTCTTGACAAGGCAAACTACTCTATGCCTAGCAAATCATTAGAAAATCAGCTACTTTGCTGGTTTTATCTAACAGAAGTTAATGTGGATTTTTTAACAAGCAACAAATAAGAATGACACCAGCCAGTATGACAATGGGCCATTTAAAACAAATGACTCGGTCATGTCAATAGATGTAGAACAAATGACTAGGTTGCATCTATAGATACTGAACAAAAAGTATTTCTGACTGGCTGGAGTCCCTATTGATATAATTAACATTCATATTTGTTTTAAAGAATAGAAAGTATGAATTCAATTATGAAATAAGTAAAAATTATTTTTTTCCAGAATAGGTGCATCTCAAAAAATTATAATTTTGTGGGAATTTTTTGCATAATTCAAATCAAAAGTGACACTTCATGTATTCTAGATTCATTACACAAAGTGAAATATTTCAAGCATTTTTTGTTTCCATCTTGATGGTTACAGCTTGCAGCTCATGGAAATCAAAAATCCTGCATCTCAAAATATTAGAATAAAAAATATATAATACAGAAATGTCGACCTGAGAAGAGTTCTAATCGGCTAATTAACTCAAAACACCTGCAAAGGTTTCCTAAGTATGTTAATTTATGCACTCAATGCTTGGACAGGGCTGCTTTTGCACTAATTACTGCATCAATGCGACGTGGCATGGAGGCAATCAGCCTGTGGCACTGCTGAGGTGTTATGGAAGCCCAGTTTGCCTTGATAGCGGCCTTTAGCTCTTCTGTGTTGTTGGGAATGGTGTATCTAATTTTCCTCTTGACAATACCCCATATACAGTGGATATGAAAAGTCTACACACCCCTGTTAAAATGCCAGGTTCTTGTGATGTAAAAGAATGAGACAAAGAAATCATGTCAGAACTTTTTCCACCTTTAATGTGACCTATAAGGTGAACAATTCAATTGAAAAACAAACTGAAATCAATGAGGGAGAAAAATAAAAAATACAAAACTCACAATAACCTGGTTGCATAAGTGTGCACACCCTTAAACTAATACTTTGTTGAAGCACCTTTTGATTTTATTACAGCACTCAGTCTTTTTGGGTAGGAGTCTATTAGCATGGCACATCTTGACGTGGCAATATTTGCCCACTCTCCTTTGCAAAAGCGCTCCAAATCTGTCAGATTGCGAGGACATCTCCTGTGCACAGCCCTCTTCAGATCACCCCACAGATGTTCAATTGGATTCAGGTCTGGGCTCTGGTTGGGCCATTCCAAAACGTTAATCTTCTGGTGAAGCCATGCTTTTGTGGATTTGGATGTGTGCTTTGGGTTGTTGTCGTGCTGATAGGTGAACTTCCTCTTCATCTTCAGCTTTCTAACGGATGCCTGAAGGTTTTGTGCCAAAATGTCCTGGTATTTTGAACTGTTTCTTAATTCCCTCCACCCTGATTAAGGCCCCGGTTCCAGCTGAAGAAAAGCAGTCCCAAAGCATGATGCTGCCACCACCATGCTTCACTGTGGGTTATGGTGTTCTTTGGGTGATGTGCAGTGTTGTTTTTGTGCCAAACATACCTTTTGGAATTATGGCCAAAAAGTTCAACCTTGGTTTCATCAGACCATAACACATTTTCCCATGTGCTTTTGGGAGACTTGATGTTTGTTTTTGCAAACTTCAGCCGGGCTTGGATGTTTTTCTTTGTAAGAAAAGGCTTCCGTCTTGCCACCCTACCCCATAGCCCATTCATATGAAGAATATGGGGGATTGTTGTCACATGTAGCACACAGCCAGTACTTGCCAGAAATTCCTGCAGTTCCTTTAATGTTGCTGTAGGCCTCTTGGAAGCCTCCCTGACCAGTTCTCTTCTTGTCTTTTCATCAATTTTGGAGGGACGTCCAGTTCTTGGTAATGTCTCTGTTGTGCCATATTTTCTCCACTTGATGATGACTGTCTTCACTGTTCCATGGTATATCTAATGCTTTGGAAATTCTTTTGTACCCTTCTCCTGACTGATATCTTTTAACAATGAGATCCCTCTAATGCTTTGGAAGCTCTCTGCGGACCATGGCTTTTGCTCTGAGATGCAACTAAGAAAATGTCAGGAAAATCCATCTAGAACAGCTGAACCTTATCTGTGATTAATCAGTCACTTTAAATGATGGCAGGTGTGTAATGACTTCTATTTAACATGAGTTTTGAATGTCATTGGTTAATTCTGAACACAGCCACATCCCCAGTTATAACAGGGTGTGCACACTTACAGTATGCAACCAGGTTATTATAAGGTTTTTATTTTTCATTTTTCCTCCTTGAAGATTTCAGTTTGTTTTTCAATTGAATTCTTCACATTATAGGTCACATTAAAAGTGGAAAAAGTTCTGACATGATTACAATGGGCAGCAAACCAGTTACCGGTCGTTTTGGCACTGTGGGCAGGTGCCAAGTCCTGCTGTTAAAGGAAATCAGCATCTCCATAAAGCTTGTCAGCAGATGACAGCATGAAGTGCTCTAAAATATCCTGGTAAATGGCTGCATTGACTCTGGACTTGATAAAACACAGTGGACCAACACCAGCAGATGACATGGCATGCCAAATCATAGAAACTTCCCACTGGACTTCAAACAGCTTGGATTTTGTGCCTCTCCACTCTTCCTCCAAGACTCTGGGACCTTGATTTCCAAATGAAATGCAAAATTTACTTTCATCTGAAGAGAGGACTTTGGACCACTGAGCAACGGTCCAGTTCTTTTTCTCCTTCGCCCAGGTAAGACACTTCTGACGTTGTCTCTGGTTCAGGAGTGGCTTGACACTAGGAATGAGACACTTGTAGCCCATTTCCTGGACACGTCTGTGCCTGGTGGCTCTTGATGCACTGACTCCAGCCTCAGTCCACTCCTTGTGAAGCTCCCCCAAGTTCTTGAATCGGCTTTGTTTCTCAATCCTCTCAAGGCTGCGGTCATCCCTGTTGCTTGTACACCTTTTCCTACCACACTTTTCCCTTCCAGTCAACTTTCCAAGAATAGGCTTTGATACACCACTCTGCGAACAGCCAACCCTTTCAGCAATGTCCTTCTGTGGCTTACCCTCCTCGAGCAGGATGTCAATGAGTGTCTTCTGGACAACTGTCAAGTCAGCAGACTTCCTCATGATTGTGGTTGTGTGTACTGAACCAGACAGAGATTGAAGGCTCAGGGAGTTATTTAGCTGATTAGAGCTCTTCTCTGGTTGACATTTCTGCATTGCAATTTTTTTATTCTAATATTCTGAGATACTGGATTTTTGATTTCCATGAGCTGTAAGCCGTAATCATCAAGCTTGAAATGAGAACCTTGAAATGTTTCACTTTGTGTAATGTATCTAGAATATATGTCACTTTAATTGAATTACGGGAAAAAAATGAACTTTTCCATGATATTCTAAATTTTTGAGATGCACCTGTAAATATGTATTGTTTATAGACATCTGCAGTTAATTGGTGTAAACGTCTTCGTTCTGTGCATTAACTTGGAAAAATGAACTCTGCTTAGAGAACCATCTTTACCTCATTCCGAAGCATGGTCCTTTTTTTCATGGTAATGTGCAGGAAGTAGGCATCCCTTTTTTGCAACAGATGTACAGTACATTACTGATGTCACATGACTATGGTTTGTTCAGGGCCCACACGGAGAGACCAGACTCCCCTGTCCCCAGCTGTGTGTCCATGAAGAGTGATCACTCGATGGGACGGCCAGTAGACTTCAGAGAGGGAGACTTGTCCTCTCATCAAGGGTAAGAACTGTTTAATGGAATTGACTGCAATTGATTGAAATTCATAACTTTAAACCACAGTGTAGATTGCTAGTTTCTGTTTGGCTTGATTAAAAACGACTAGAGTATTGTCATTTTTTTACATAGTCTATATTCATGCTTTACGAGGCCATTAAGGACATAGACAGCTTGGTCAGTGTCTTTCCTCAGTGAACGTGTAACAGCCTTAAGTGTAAATGTGAATTATTACTTTTCACTTGTAGTGGGCAACAATATTGATACTCGTGTTATGGATATTGTTTGTGGATAACATTTTCACTAACTAACCAACTAGCACACAGCTCAACTCACCTACAAATGAAATTTAAATTAAATAATCCAATTACCGTCTGGGGATTTTCTGCAGGTGTGTTCAGCGTGTGAAATCAAAATGGATAAAACGTGAGTGTTTTCTTTCCTACATAAGCACATAGAAAGTAAGTATTGAATTTATTCAGTCACAGTATAATTTTTAATCACATTCAAAACTTCTGTCGAAGCTTCAGGTACTGTATGTGACACTGTGGACAGACACTTTTGCAGTTTTTGACAATGGATAACTCACTAAAACTGGTTCAATGAACAATGTACACAAAAACCTTTTCACGTATACACAACTATATTCACTTGCTTTCACAAAAGCTTCTGTATCATGCCCTCATTGATTTGAAATGTGTTTGCTTGTCCAGGGCTGCAACAAAAACATGTGTAGTTTGGGTTACTTGAGGACTTGAGTAGGGAACCAGTGATGTAGAAAAACCCCCGTTCATTAACTTAACTCAAATCATCACAGTTTTAACACTCAACAAACAGTTGTTGATGTTTAAAAACAAACAAGGATTTTAGTTACTCAAAAACCAATCAGGATGTTAGCAAGAATGAAAAGTGCCACAGGAAAGGTTACCTTTTGGAACAATGAATGGCAACATCAGAAAGAGAGGTAAAAGATAAGGAACAATGACAGGTTGACGAGGGAGAGGAAGAAGAAAAACAATGATCTCTATAGACATTCAGGACATTGTACATGACAGTATTCTTCAACAGTGGCTCTCAAAAGTATACACATTCCACATTTGATTGTGTTGCAACTAAATTAAATCAAAATGGATTTCATTTTGGGACGAGGGAGAGACTCCTTTTAGAGTCAGTAGTCCCCTCCGTATTCCCTGAGATTCATTTTAGAGGCAGTAGTCCCTTCCTCCTTATTCCCAGAGAGATTCATTTTAGAGCCAATGGTCCTCTAATCTACGGTACGGTTAACTCCATCCCAAGCACCTAATGCCTGTTACGCATGCAGGCACCCTGTATGTGCGTTTGTGTTTTTCCCCTCCTGCCATTTCCCAAGGTGACCCTTATGTTCCTGATTGTGCTCGTTGGTGTTTCCCACCTGGCAGTCATGAGTGCATCGCCTGACTGCTGAGGTGGACCAATCAGTGGACACCCATCCTAATTGCACCACCTGTTCTTTTTTACATTACCCAATCGCATCACAAATCCCTGGTTTAATAACCCAGTCAGTTGGTTCTCCCAGAGAGACTCTTTTGATTTACCCCCCATGGACAGACACTCTTGAGATACATACCTTTTTGGATAGACAGACACTTTGTTCATACATCTCACTTTGTCCTGTTTCATGTGACTATGTATTGCTGTGGTGTTTTGTTTGGTGTCATTTAGTCAATTGTTTGCTGTGTGCTGTTTAGTCCTTGTTCAACATGTGTGTTTTGTTTGTCCCTGTGTCCCTGGGAAAAGGTTTTTCTTAGCATGTCGCCCTTGGGCATACACAACCCGTAGGAAACCTTTGTCTAAAAACACTAGTTAGAGCTGAGTGGACCACCCACTGTATTTTTGTATTGGTTAGTAGTCAGCTAAGCAGTTCTTGAGGCAGGCAAGTTCAGTTTAGGGGTGTTAGACCATATTTCATTTCTTGGGTCCAGCTCAGCCCATTTTCCCTAACCCATTTACCGTGTGTTTCTAATAAATGTTTTATGTTTGACAGTAGCTTTGGTTGTCTGTCGTTTGTTCTCACTGTTCATGTACACTACATTAATTTGCATGAGTTTCATGTTACGGGTCTCTGTACCATCCACCCTAGACTGCTAGAGCCACAGGGTTTATAACAGCCGAAAGCTATGATATCATTAATGTGTGGAGTTCTGATCTCAGACGTTTAGTAATACCAGGATCTGAACCCCACATCATTAATCAAATTATTTCTTTAATGTACTCAGATATTTTCAGTGCAGCCTGCTTCCTCAAATGTTTTGAGTAATTTGAACAAATTGATTTTCAAAAGCATAGATTTTTTTTTGCTGAGATCATATGCTAATACCTTAACTTTCTAACATTGTAACACAATTTTCTAGTTTCCTGCTCCTAAAATCAATTTCATTATTTTCCAACAGTTCAGACTCCTCTGAGATCCCATTAAGACATGAAGACTAAACTAAAACTGAAGTATCAACACCTATCTGAAGGACACCAAGGAAAAAGAACACTCGTGAAGGACATTTACACAGATCTCTACATCACCGAGGGTGGCAGTGGATGGGTCAATGAAGAACATGAATTGAGACAGATCGAGATGGCATTCAAAAGAGAAAACATGCAAGAGACGACAATCAAATGCAACAACATCTTCAAGCCAGTAAAGCAACAGCAGTGGGGTAGTGCCACATTGAGAGGTTTGAGAAACCTGACAAAAGGTATTGCTGGCATTGGAAAAACAGTGACTGTGCAGAAGGTCATCCTTGACTGGGCAGAGGGAGAAGCAAATCAGGACATTGATTTCATGTTTCCTCTTCCTTTCCGTGATCTGAACCTGATAAGGGGCCGATATAGTCTGATGCAAATCCTTTCCCTCTACTTCCCAGATCTGAAAGAGATTGACAGTATTAGAGATGTTGAAACCAAAACTGTTTTCATTTTGGATGGTCTCGATGAGTATCGACTTCCCCTTGACTTCAAAAACAATCAGAAGTGCTGTGATGTCACAGAATCAACTTCAGTGGATGTTCTGCTGACAAACCTCATTGAAGGGAATCTATTTCCATCTGCTCTCCTCTGGATAACCACCCGACCAGCAGCAGGCAATCGGATCCCTCCAGAGTGTGTTGATCAGGTGACAGAGATACGAGGCTTCAATGTGGCACAAAAGGAAGAGTACTTCAGGAAGAAAATCACAAATCCTAATCTGGCCAACAACATCATAAAACACATAAAATCATCCCAAACCCTTCACATCATGTGCCACATACCAGTCTTCTGTTGGATAACAGCCACTGTCCTTGAGATGATGCTGAAGCATGAAGAGAAGGATGAAATACCCAATACTCTGATCCAAATGTACTCACACTTCATACTCATTCAAACAAGTGTGAAGAACAAGTACAACAAAGCCACAGAGACAAACCCAAAGGAACTTTCTCAGACAGACAAAGAGATGATGCTGAAGCTGTCAAAGCTGGCTTTCCAACAGCTGCAAAAGGGCAACCTGATCTTCTATGAGGAGGACCTACAGGAATGTGGCATTGATGTGACAGAGGCTTCAGGGTACTCAGCATTGTGTACAGAAATCTTTATAGAAGAATCTGGGCTGTACCAACAGAAAGTCTTCAGCTTTGTTCATTTGAGCATTCAGGAGTTTCTGGCAGCAGTACATGCTCTAGAATCATGTCTGGGCAAAGAGGAACATGTTTTTCCCCCCAAAGCTGTCACTCAATCCCCATTCCACCGTGACGATGTTGAGGATAATGATGATGGTGATGATGATGTTGAAGTGAAGAAGTCAGACAAGTTATACGACTTATACAGGAGAGCAGTGGACCAGGCCTTGATGAGTAAGAATGGACACCTGGACCTGTTCCTCCGCTTCCTTATGGGTCTCTCACTGAAGTCCAATCAAGATCTCTTAAAAGGCCTTCTGACACAGGCAGGACGTACAACACAGCAAAATACGGAAACATTTAAGCGAACAGAGAAGTACCTGTCAGACAAGATCAAGAAGGAATCCTCATCAGAAAGGATCATCAACTTGTTCCACTGTCTCAATGAACTTGGTGCCAACTCTCTTGTTGAAAACATGCAGATCTCCCTGCGATCAGGAATTCTTTCAGAAGCAAAACTACAACCTCACCAATGTTCAGCCCTGACCTACCTGTTACTAATGTCAGAGGAGGTTCTGGAGGAGTTTGACCTGAAGAGATACAAGACATCAGCTGAAGGTTATCAGAGGTTCTTACCGGTAGTGAAAAACTGCAAGAGAGCACTGTAAGTTGTATTGTGTTGATATGTGTAGTGTCTTTGTTTGGAACACTTTGTGTATCTAACAAAGTTGTAGTATGTTGTACATGTGCAGTGCAGTTTGGAAAGCTTGGTGTATCTAACAGATTATATCCTCCCCTCAGACTGAGTAGCTGTAATCTCAACTACGAATCATGTAAGACGCTGGGCTTAGCTCTGCAGACACCGAACTGCCTGCTGAAAGAACTGGACATTAGCTACAATCACCTGGAAGACAGAGGGGTGGAACTGCTCTGTGCTGGACTAACCAGTCCAATCTGCAAAATACAGACACTTGTGTGAGTTAACCACTCTGTCTTATGCATTCTTTACTGTATTGGTTGATTATAACTGCAAATAGGGACATAGGGAAATTGCAGTTGGACCAGAATAGAGTCATAAATACAGCACTTCCTGTAAATGGAGGCTGTAAGTTTATGATATGCATGTGAGTCTCTCCTGACTCAGACTGGAGGAGCTATTAACTGCACCCTCTTTGTGTAGAGTATTGTAGGGTTTATATGCTGAGATATAGATGTTGAGATTTCCAAGCTGTCTTTTTTAGGATTTGAGCTACATTACATTTCCTCTTAATTGGATCCAGTATTACTCAGTGGTGTAGTGCAGGGTATACGCTGGTACACGCCGTGTACCCACTTTTCCAGGCACCGCTACACCATTGCTTCCGCCTATAGTTGCATGGTTACTATTTGCTTTGTTCGGCAAACACCGGGTTCAACAGAAAATATTTGGGCACAGTTCCCATTAGTTTGTGCCATGATCCATATGACTACGATGTTTCCTACTAGCGACACAGTAAGCATGGAAGTAATGGTGTCACGGTGCCTGGAAAAGTGGGTACATGGCATGGCTGCTTGCTTGGTCCATAGGGGTGTAATGTATAAAATAAAGAGCAAATTGCATAGTGTTCAAGTGTTACACAAAGTTTGCTGGTTCCAATCCCCAAGTCAACAAGGTTAACAAAAAGTATGCAGTTGTACCCTGGGACACACAATACTAAATAAAGCCATGACAACAGGAAACTCTACACCACCCCAGATATCTAAGTCCAGTCCAGATATCTAAACCAGATGAAAGGGCAAATTAATACAGTAGAGGGACTGTGAATTGCCAAACATACATTACATTGCATTGTGTATCTTAGTATTTATGTAGCAAGTATTTTGTTTTTGTATTGATTAAGGATAGTTATGTTACTGTGAGGGGAAAAATTTTTGATCCCCTGCTGATTTTGTACATTTGCCCACTGACAAAGAAATGATCAGTCTATAATTTTAATGGTAGGTTTATTTGAACAGTGAGAGACAGAATAACAACAAAAAATCCAGAAAAATGCATGTCAAAAATATTATAAATTGATTTGCATTTAAATGAGTGAAATGTATTTGATCCCCTATCAATCAGATTTCTGGCTCCTAGGTGTCTTTTATACAGGTAACGAGCTGAGATTAGGAGCACACTCTTAAAGGGAGTGCTCCTAATCTCAGCTTGTTACCTGTATAAAAGACACCTGTCCACAGAAGCAATCAGATTCCAAACTCTCCACCATGGCCAAGACCAAAGAGCTGTCCAAGGATGTCAGGGACAAGATTGTAGACCTACACAAGGCTGAAATGGGCTACAAAACCATCGCCAAGCAGCTTGGTGAGAAGGTGACAACAGTTGGTGTGATTATCCGCAAATGGAAGAAACTCAAAAGAACTGTCAGTCTCACTCGGTCTGGGGCTCCATGCAAGATCTCACCTTGTGGAGTTGCAATGATCATGAGAACGGTGAGGAATCAGCCCAGAACTACACGGGAGGATCTTGTCAATGATCTCAAGGCAGCTGGGACCATAGTCACCAAGAAAACAATTGGTAACACACTACACTGTGAAGGACTGAAATCCTGCAGCGCACGTAATGTCCCCCTGCTCAAGAAAGCACATGTACAGGCTCGGCTGAAGTTTGCCAATGAACATCTGAATGATTCAGAGGAGAACTGGGTGAGTGTTGTGGTCAGATGAGACCAAAATGGAGCTCTTTGGCATCAACTCAACTCGCCGTGTTTGGAGGAGGAGGAATGCTGCTGACCCCAAGAACACCATCCCCACCGTCAAACATGGAGGTGGGAACATTATGCTTTGGGGTTTTTTTTTTTGCTAAGGGGAGAGGACAAATTCACTGCATCAAAGGGACGATGGACGGGGCCATGTACTGTCAAATCTTGGGTGAGAACCTCTTTCCCTCAGCCAGGGCATTGAAAATGGGTCGTGGATGGGTATTCCAGCATGACAATGACCCAAAACACATGGCCAAGGCAACAAAGGAGTGGCTCAAGAAGAAGCACATTAAGGTCCTGGAGTGGCCTAGCCAGTCTCCAGACCTTAATCCCATAGAAAATCTGTGGAGGGTGCTGAAGGTTCGAGTTGCCAAACGTCAGCCTCGAAACCTTAATGACCTGGAGAAGATCTGCAAAGAGCAGTGGGACAAAATCCTTCCTGAGATGTGTGCAAACCTGGTGGCCAACTGCAAGAAACATCTGACCTCTGTGATTGCCAACAAGGGTTGTGCCACCAAGTATTAAGTCATGTTTTGCAGAGGGGTTGAATACTTATTTCACTCATTAAAATGCAAATCAATTTAACGTTTTTGACATGTGTTTTTCTGGATTGTTTTGTTCTGTCTCTCACTGTTCAAATAAACCTACCATTTAAAATTATAGACTGATCATTTCTTTGTCAGTGGGCAAACGTACAAAATCAGCAGGGGATCAAATAATGTTTTCCCTCACTGTATTGCACTACTATGTACTCTACATGGTCATGTACTGGGCTGTGTTTTCTTTTCCGTTTGGAACCCAGGAAGAGTATATGTGGTCTTGCCCCAGGCTATTGGGAATCCCACTATCAAAATATTAACAGCACATACAGAGGAAAATACATTTCGAAACATGTTGGGTTTTTGTATAGAAAAGGTCAAGTAATTTATGCATTTTAAAATGTATTTCATTGCATGACATTTATTTGAAAATGTATTTGTAAAATATACATATTGTATAGGAAACATCATTTGGCCAACATTTTCCATGGGTTATATTGTTTCACGTGAGAAAAGTGTGTCCCAGCCTCATCCCCTATAATGTATTCAAATCAAATGATTGACTGGAACATTAGTTAATGACAAATGGGATTTTGAGAATTTCTTAACCATGTGTTTAATCTTTCTTAACCAAAAGTGTTCAGTCATGTGGTTTGACAGATGGTCTCTTTTCAGGTATATATTCTGTAGACTTTGTATATCTAACTGATATTATTTCCCATCTCCAGTTTGGCTCGGTGTAAACTCACATCTAAATCCTGTGAGACTCTGATCTCAGCTCTGCGGACACCAAACTGCCTCCTGAGAGACCTGATTCTCAGCTATAATCACCTGGAAGACAGAGGAGTGGAACAGCTCTGTGCTGGACTAACCAGTCTACCCTGTACCATACAGACACTTGTGTGAGTTAATGACCATGTTTTGAGCATCAGTTATTATATCAGTTGATTACAACTGTAAACATAGGCATGTAGAAATTGCAGTTCGACCAGAATAGAGTCGCAAATATAGCACTTACTGTAAATGGAGGCTGAATATCAATGACATGCATATTTGTCTCTCCTGTTTCAGACTGGAGGAGCTATTGACTGCATGCCTCTTTGTGTAGGGTATTGACATGTTGAGATATAGATATGTTGAGATTTCCAAGCTGTCATTTTATACTTGAGCAACAGTAAACGCATACACACATGCTTGGATGTAGTGACAATGTTGAACTTTTTTTTTATTTATTTTTTTATCAAGACATTGAAAAATATCTTTAAATGAAAAGCAATGTTAGCTAAAATAAATATGAAAAACAAATGTGGATAAACATTTATTTTCTTGCTCAAAGGCAATAATTGTTATTGTTTTACCTTGTTGACTTGGGGATTAAATGCACTGTAGAAACTTAAGTACATTTTCACTGCTAGGATATCTCCTGTCCCTTAATTTCAGGTTAAGTTCATACATAACACCCCTACAGACCAAGCATGCAGTCACATCTTAGACCTAATTAAATCTACATGAATCTATTATATTTATGTTGATTTTAGCTAATTATTTTTAAAAGGGGTTTTAAAAAAGCTTCAACAACACCCATAATACATTCATAATATATTCATGTTTGTATACAAACAAAATGTGAATAATAGTGCCACTGTTTTGAGATAATATTAGATAATCAATAATAATGATATGGTGTATTTTGAAGATTTGTTATCCATGTGCCCTTCTGTCCTTCAGTCTCAGTCATTGTGGTCTGACAGAGGGTTGCTGTTCATATCTGGCCTCAGTCATGCGTTCCCCAAACTCACATATGAAAAAACTGGAACTGAGAGACAATGACCTGAAGGACTCAGGAGTGACTCTGCTTTCTACTGGACTGGAGGATCCAAACTGTAAACTACATGCACTGGGGTAGGTACAGCTGTTTCACTCAGGTTGGTAATAAGTTATTAAAGTTTACACTCTACCCTAAGTTGGAAACCCTGAGAACTTTAAAGGTTCTAAGAGGCAACTATATATGTACATAGGAAAAATTGAAAAGTATACAGTGAATTATTTTTTTCCAATAGACTTTCAAACATGTTCATTTTCATGCACATAGAAATGAATGGGTGCCAACATAATAGAT
>JACXGI010015932.1:0-16682 GCA_016801175.1 Esox masquinongy | reverse complement strand
AATTTTCTGAGATACTGAATTTGGGGTTTTCATTAGTTGTCAGTTATAATCATCAAAATTAAAAGAAATAAACACTTGAAATATATCAGTCTGTGTGGAATGAATGTATACATTATACAAGTTTCACTTTTTGAATGGAATTACTGAAATAAATCAACTTTTTGATGATATTCTAATTTTATGACCAGCACCTGTACACTGATATGAAGCAACTGTACACAAGAGGACGTGGTGAACAAAATGTTTCTCATGGCTGTGCTGCAGTCATAGGTACGAAGTGATAGCCAAAAAAGGCTGTTACATTTTTTTCTTACCCCCAGTAGTCTTTGGGGAGTTGCTTTATGTTGCAACCAGCGGCGCCCTCACCCATTAGTGGGGTATGAGGTGTAATGTATGCACATGTATACAGTAGAATGTACGGTATATCAAGTAGAGCAGGAGGGGTGATGAATCTCAAAGTGCTGCACAAGGCCATGCATGTTGGCGTAGGGACCAGACACTTCTGGGTCACCTAAACCCTTTGCTACCTCCTTCTGGTTTAACTCTAAGTTGTGGACTTTTGCCATTGCTGCAAAGAAAGAAAGGGCCATCCAGTCTGCTCTGACGCCTAGCTCCATCATTATCCAGTAGGGACTCCCATTTAGAGAGTTAGGAGTAGATGCAGTTGGTCCGTTCCCACCACAGCCAGAGGGAAATTATTTCACAATAGGGCTTGGACAGAGGAGATTATGGGCATGTTCAGAGCAGAGACAGTTTAGAGTGACCTAGTCAAAGGAGGAAATACTGAGTCCTACATGTTGACACTGTGTGACTGGCTGGGGTATACATCTAATTTGGTCCCCTCCACCTTCAACGCCCACGTGGAACGCTTCAACAAAATGCTGGCACAGCAACTGGCCATCATCACTGAAAATAACAGCTGTCATTGTACTTTGAAGTCATTATATTTTTAAGGAAGGAATAATGCAAGTTATTCCAGCAGGTCTATTTTCAACAGTTAATAACGGTTAGATAATTTCCCTGTAGAAAAGGATAAAATACATTTGTTTATGTTAGTGTTGTGTTAGTGCAGAGAGCTCTGAATAATTTTTAGAAACTTGTTACATTGGAGATAGCAATGTAAGGATTCATTACACTTTTTATCACACATTTTTTCTGCTTTTCATCCATGTGCAAAAAACATGTAACAAATTAATAAAGTAAAACATTTAACATTGCCGTCCCACATGGAAACAACTGACAGTTGCCTTAAAAGTACTATAGTGCCTTACTGCAGAATGCCATTAATTTAGTTGAACTTGTATCCCTCAGTTGCTTTATCAACATTCAACAGATGATGGATTCATGTTGATGGTCTGAACTTGAACACGGGATAATTACTTTAAACGGTAGCTAATGACTATTTTCCATAAATGACACCATAGGGGCTTGGATATAAAATGACATTTTTAAAGACAAATATTTAGTTGCAAACAAATATTCAGACAGATGGCAATGTTGTCATTCACTAGTTGTCATTAAATTCCTCTTTAGAGACGGTATTGTTTTCATTAATGACATCAAGAAATGCACTTTTGACCAAATCTGCATCAATGCTCTATGGAGGATACACTGAGTAGAATGCTCAATTTCCCACGAGGTTCCTTATGACTATAAACAGTGACAGTTTTCTCATTCACCACATCTTATACCCAATCAGTATTCATGGTTTGAACCAGTCAATGTATATAATGAACTGGGTGGTTCAAACTGTGTATGCTGATTGTCTAAAAGTCTTGGTACATGACACCACATAGCCTTGGTATTATGAAACATTATTTTTACTGTCCAAATAGTGTTGAGAGCTGGTTTATAATAGCAATGAGTCACCTTAGGGGTTTGGGTTATTTTTGTGATTTATGGTCGATACACCTCAGCTAAGGGCTGTGTCCAGGCAATCCACATTGAATTGTGGCTAAAATCCGCCCTTAGCCGTGGAATTTTAGCAATATACCAATACCACTCGTATCTAATTACTTTAAAATCCCTTAATCAGGTGTAATATTTACTATAGAATTGCATGGAATACTTCAGAGTTCTGTACTGCGCATTTTAGTAGACATACAGTTTAAGCAATAGGGCACGGGGGGGGGGGGTATATGGCCAATCAGCATTCAGGATTCAAACCACCAGATATATGTATAACAAACACATTTTCCTTCTGCTAAAATGATATCCTACAAAGTAAGTTCTATTCAGAGATAGATTTCCAAAACATGTTTTCAAATAAGGAAATTCATGATTCAACACAAACGCCAAAACAAGTAGCATAGGGGCAAAAAAAAGATACTGCAAACTGGATTTGCAATTATTCCCAATGGAGATTGAAAATGAATATTGTGATTCCACTTTAAGTTGAATCCAGCATGCACATGCTAGTAGACTTTGTGATTAGAATATCCTTTTACACGTTTAGGGAAATTGGGAATATATTCCCGCTGCTTAATTATTTAATAAGCCAAACTAACCATTCATGTCAGAAAGGCAGTTGCCTTTCTACCCACACTCTTGAGATAAAAACCTGACACTGTTGGAAACACAATTACATGGATACCTAGACACAGTAGGGAACCATCTGGGCTTTCTACAACTTCAGAGAAAGAATAAGGATAGATAAAAATACATATTTTCATATGTCGTAGCTGTATTTTTTTCATGAGTCTATTACCAATAATTCAAAATAGTTTCTGAAGTTTACTAATAGTTAGTTAATGGGTAAATATCTTTGGAGATAAAAGGTTTTCAACTAACATTAACATATCATTCTTCATTATTTTATTTTATCCTTTTTTATTAATTATTGTATAATTATATCTTCTGATTTAATTTCTTCCATTAGGCTTGCGTAGAGAAGGTTTTGTACAAGACAGAAAAAGAATATCCAATTAGAATGGTTCTTTCGTGCTCTCTGGGTAGACAGAATATAGGCAAATCAGTCATCTTTGACTAGGCCTATAGGATGTGGCTCAAAAGGCCTCTGCCTTTCAATGTTATTATATTTTATGAACAAAACTACTTTGCTTGCTTGTACTGACAGAGAAAGGGTTTGCTGAGAGGCCCTTCTGCATAGGGCTAACATGTCCCAGAGCAGTGGCACCTTTCTTGTAACGTCGGTGGTGGTAGTGGAGGAACCAGGCGCAGGCGGATCACACTCGATGTAAGGTATTTTTAATCAAAAACAAACACAGAGCATACAGAAACAAACTAAATGAAAATAAAGGGGCTGATATATTAACAGCAAACGAAAACACTCACCGGTTACATGTAATATGCAGACAGCAACAAACAATGATCGACAAATGTGGGGAGCAGAGGGGAAACATTTAAACATACTAATGAGATGATTGGGACCTGGTGTGAATAGTTGAAGACATATGACACGAAACAAGTCCGGGATGTGTTTGTGGAGTGATGGGAACTGGAGGTGTACGGGACGGTGGCGCTGATCCTCACCGTACCATGACATTTCTCCTCCTCAATGATGTCTAGCAGCAACAGCCAGAGCCAGACAAAGCCAGCAGTAAAATGTAAGCTTGTCAGACAAAAGCACTTTAGTGTAAGAAAAATAAAAATAAAACATTAGATGTCATACTCTGGTTCTGCACTACTCTATCTGTACTATCTCCTCAATCAATCATAAAAACACTAGACTCAACACAACATGTTCTTTTCTTCAGTTTTTTGTTTTAGCAAAAAAAAAGTAAATATAGCAATAGACGTCACAATTTTCCGTTTTCATGTCTTTAGGCACTTTAGCTGAGAGTGACCAGCTGCATTTAGACAATGATGCAGAGGGCCTCTAGTCCTGTCCGTACATTACGTCAACTAGCACGTCTTTTGGGAGTATTATCAGTATCCAAACCTCGTCTGCTCAAAAGGGTTATCTCAAGTTCTGCTGGTGGTAGAGGTTTGCTCCATTAGGAATTTCATAACATTTCCATTTCTTCTCATACATATCACAGATTTTTATTTTGTTGTTCACTGCAATTTTCAGTATAACAAACAATGAACTTCACAATGTTTATTTTACTATTAAACATTTTCTCCTGTGTGAGCTCCCAGGTTTTCTTATATAAAACAAAAACAATAGGGTTAAATATTCAAAATAAATGCTGTAATTATTCCAATGACAACTGTATGAAATAAATAGGGGAGTATTTCATGAGCATCAAACAAACAAATACCGATGTTATGAAGCATTACACAATATGCACTAAGGAGTAGAATATTAATGCATATTATTGTGAAGTAATATCTACACTGAGAAATAGATTTGCCTGCCCTCATGTTGTCATTAAACCATCATTGTCCATTGAATCTACGCCTGGCATTCTGCATTTCCTAATCGTGACAACTGGAGTACTTATTTTCAAAAACCTGTCAATCCCTTCAATAACAACGTCCCTAAACCTTTTTCAAGAATGTTTTATGAGATTGGAGAACATGTTGGAGTGATCTTATAGGCCATCTATAAAGAACATTTCCAATTTCTCTATTCATACAATGTGGTGACTGCCCTCAAATTCAGACCACAGGTGTCCAGTGGGATTCGGATCCCATTGGAAAGCCATTTCCAAATGTGATTTTGTATTTAAGTTACCATGGCTTTGTGTATTTTTAGATTTTTATGTATGCTTAGGTGTATTGTCTTGCTGGAAGATCTATTTGTGGTGTTGTCAAAATGCGGCAGGGGTAGCAGGACACAGGTGCAGAGGTTGCATAAACAAAATGCTTAATAAACAGACTTGGTTGAAAAACAAAAGGCTCAAAACGTCAGGAACAAGGAACAGGCAACATCGACAGCAACAATGACCAACAAGAAACACAGGGGCAGGAGGAACTTAACATCCTGAATGTAAGTACCCCAGATCTGGGGTACCTCTGTTACTTAATTAAATTCAGTCTTATATGAGAATGGTAGGCCCTACCTGGGTATCCAGGGTGTCTGCTGAAAGCTGAGAGACAGTCTTGTCTTTCCAGCGGTGCCTTCCAATCTTGGGTGTGACTCACTAGCATAGAAATCTACCATGTTGTTATTACACATAACCTATTACACAATTAATTGGGATCATTGTGTGTACATTATACCTCTAAATCATTAAAATAGTAGATCAGGGTTTTGTTCCACCAGGGCCCTGTGTTTTACAATAGATACACCCCCTCCCTGAAAAACGGAAACAACTCCTAAACCACAGTTATTACCATACTCTTTCAATGTGCTGTAGTTACTGTATTTACTGTATTACTGCATTTTATTTTTATGTTTTTGGAGGGACGAGGGGAACTTGACTGGCTGTTGTATGCAATGGTTAAACTGGCAGTCAGTGCAGTTCAGTTTTGTTGGAAGGACAGTTATGGCTGACATCGTATTAGTCCATTCACAACGAAGGGGTTTTAAATAGGGACATAACGAGGGGGCAAACAAGACACAGGTGAAAACAATACAGAGGGCAAGGAAAAACTAAAAGGTAAACAGAACAAAAACAGAACCTAACAGTACCCACCCCCCCAAGGTGCGAACGCCTGGTGGAGGACCAGGAGCCGGAGCTGGCAGAGGGGCAAAAGGAACAGGAGGAGCAGGAAGAGCAGGAGGAGTCAGGGGAGCTGGAGGTGCTGGAGCAGGAGAAGGCGGCGGCCCCGCAGAGGATCAGGAAGAGGCGGCCCCACCTCAGGACCGAGACCGGATGCAGGGACAGGAGCGGGGGGTGGCAGGGGCTCATCATCCCACCCCTCCGGGGGCAGCAGCAAGAACCCCTCCTCCAACCACTCCATTGGACTCACCCCCCCTCCCCCAGAGCAGGGGCTGGGTGCCGCGGAGCAGGCCGCGGAGCAGGGCAACAAATGGCCAGCCAACTGTCCAGTCCACACAACATGGGGGAGGCTGTGGAACAGGGCTTGGGCTAGGACTCTGGGCAGCCCACTGGCTTTGCCGCCGCGGTCTTTGCCGGACTGGGTTCGGGGGTGGCCACAGGGATTGCCAGCCCTCCAGGGGGTGACAGTAGGGATTCTCCTCCTCGAGTCAGAATCCGGCCATCCGAGTAGTTCCCCTACCGTGATAGGACGCATGAAGCCGAGGCTCAGAGGCTTGCATCGATATTAGGTGTATTGTCTTGCCTCGATATTAGGTGTATCGTCTTGCCTCGATATTAGGTGTATCGTCTTGCCTCGATATTAGGTGTATCGTCTTGCCTCGATATTAGGTGTATCATCTTGCCTCGATATTAGGTGTATTGTCTTGCCACGTGATGGCAGATGTCACAGATTTCGGAACATGCTTGTTTTAAAAGACAAGGCGCTTTCCAACTAGTAGTGCATTCCAAGCCTTTTCGTCGAGCATGGTCGTTGTAGGTGAACAGAGCCAAACTAACCCGCTTCCAGAAAAGGAAGAAAGAACATTGGCTTGCATTAAGCAATATTGGGGAGATTGCAGGTGTTGCGTTAAATAGTATGATTAACCTTCAATACACAAGGATTGTATTTGATCAAAAACAAGGTGTGATTCATTTACAATATTGAAAGTTGAGTAGGCTATGTAATATATTGAAAGAAATAAAATTACAGAAATCACACAATCGTTAAACAAGTTTTCTTATCAACTTTGCAAACTACTGACAAAGCTTCTTAACCGTATAGCCAAGTATCCTATTCATTTTACCATGAAATCATTTCACAGCATTATATGGATATAAATATAATGCATTTGATATTGCATTATTTATTGGGAGAACGAATGCAATTACCAATCAACAATGTTCAAAACTGTATTTTTTATGGTCTTTAATTTCTTGCATGTCAGGAAGACAAAGTTTTTAGCGAATGACTAGAAGAGTGTTAGCGTCTTTTCAATGAGACATCGTTTTTGGTTGTGTTCACTTAAAAGACGGCTAATATATGAAACTTTATAAGATACTGTAGCATGTCGGATTGGGAAAATAAGCATGGAATTACATGACAGATGTGCATGTGGAAATAAAATATCCTGGTGAAGCAGGGTACGAACGCACTTACACAGAGCATCTAAGATGTGCTCAACCCACTCAGCCACCAAATCTTGCGGGACGTGCAAATAGGCTCGGAGGCTGGCTCCGAAATTTCAATCCAGTCTGCTGAAAGCGAAAGGGCCGAGGCTTGTATCCGAGCAACAATGTCACGTGATTGATGACGTTTGAATCTTTGGACGTCATGCAAACATCTAATGGGGTTTTTAAAGACATGGCACTTTCCAACCATGCTTTAAAACACATGAAACTAAATTAGTCTATAGCTTAATTATCAAGAACTAATGAAATTCACAACCTGGTGAATGTCAAAATGTTTCTGCTACACATCATTCATTATCAATAACAAACGGGTAGGCCCAATACCATAGACTATTGTTAGAATTGTCTTTATATTTCTGTAAGAACATCACCTGTGTAGAAATATGGAAGGCTATGCAGTTAGTTTACAAAGCCTGGTTTGAGTCCCAATGATTACTTTCTGATATATGGTTTTGATGATAACACTGGCAACACTGCATTTGTAATTCCCACGTCAGGAATATTTGCTCGTCAGTTTTTAATATCACATCTTAAATCAAGCATTGGATCCACCATATTTTATGAATATTTTAACTCCAGCATTTCTCTCATAGAGATGTATCATTCAGATGTATGATCACCAGGTGAGTAATGACGTCTGAAGCTTTGGTTGATCTCTACTGACAGGCACCGAGGCTTTCCTCCATGCCCAGTTATTTACAAGTGCTTCTCATATATTGGATAGCTAAGTAGCCTATGTAAAGTAGGTAATTAGATAATAATGTAACATCACTGTCACAGTGTTGAATCCAGTTTTAGTTCAGATTTCATGTGCCAGCACACACAATTATTATATTTATTTTGTATGAGTTATGTTAATATTTTCTCTTCTGCAGCCTCAGTAATACCACGGATGCAAACGTTTTTAAACTATTGTTGATCAGAAGATTGAACCAAATTCTCCGATCGAGACATGCTTTGAAATTTCAACCCATTCTAATCCATGCGAAAGGGCCGAGGCTTGCATCGGTGTAATACTACGTGATTGATGACATCTGAAGCCTTGTTTGATCATGTGCTTTTTCCAAATCGGTTTGAGAAATCGAACCAATTTTCGAACAATTTTGATGAAAGCCTCAAACGCTTCAGAAAGCCTCAGTTGCCCATTACTACCGTTCACCTCTACTGCGTCCTTTGTTTAGGTTTGGTCATTATGTAATGATGCAGCAGGGACACAGGCGCAGAGGTTGCTTAAATAAAAGGTTTTTTAATAAACAGACTTGGTTGAAAAACAAAAGGCGCAAAACGGCAGGACCAAGGACCAAGCAACAGCAACAATGACCAACAAGAAACACCTGGGGCAGGGGGAACTTAAATAGGGACATAACGAGGTGGCAAACTAGACATAGTTGAAAACAATACAGAGGCCAAGCTATGTTCAAAATCAAAGAACAAAAACCAAACAGAACAGGCTATGTTCAAAAGGAAAGGCAAAACCCAAACAGAACAAAAATAGAACCTAACAGTTGTTTTAACATCCTCTCAGGGTTGACTAAGTTTTAGGTTATCACAGGTCCCAAGACCAGCGGAAGAAAAACATCCCGATAACAAAAGAATTCACCACCGTATTTTACATATAGGATTATTTTTATATGGAGTTAATATCACCACTGTTGTATGTGGACAAAAAGCTTGGTTACACTTTTTTTTTAATGTCCCAATTTCCATTTGTAGATTTTCCATAAATAGTAATAATATCAATAGATGTTCAACAAACAATCTTTTAATAAGCAACTTCTTGCTAAGGTTAGGGTTAGGAGATGTTTTAGGGTAAGGGTTAAGATTAGGATAAAGCTTAAGGTTTGAGTTAGTAGATAATTAAAATATCAGTAGATAATGTGTAGAGCATCTACAGACATACTTTTGAGACTTTCAAACTTAAGTTTTCACAAAAGCTGTATTTATGATAATATGACCACACCAGTTCTCATCCATACTTCAAATGCCCTTTTGCAAACTCCAGGTGTTATATATTTGTTGGATAACATGAAAACATGACTTTGGAGAACAGATGTTCAAGTAATGCCAAGCTATAACAAATGCTAATATTCAAACGCATTTTACAGTCTTTGTTTAAAAGAACTAATCCCAGACTAGACAGTAATTACAAACCATCTAGCTATTCATGGTTAAGACAGAAATAGGACACTGTCTTCCATTATGGCTACAATGATTGCCATTTTCTTTTCTAACCTGGAAAGATCTAGTTCAATATGAAATCATGAAGTATAGTGAAAGAAGAAAAAAAGAATGAAGATGGCAGAGTCAAGATAAATGATATGGAAAAACGACAAGTAATTGATGTCACACCAGGCAAAATGCCACCAACGAGGGTTTGCCCACGCCATACTGCTGCCAGTTAGGAGATAACGAAACATATCTAAATTCTCGTTCTAAATTTCAGGTTCCAGGTGTGCCAATCTGGGTTGTGACACAGGGTAAATGAGAGGCTTTAACAGTGAGAGCCAGGTGAAATCCACTACAGTAGGACAGCTTAGTGGCAACCTGTTGTTCCCGTTTGATAAGCGCCGAGCTATCTGTACCCCCACTGAGATAATGTGTGTAATTGAAAGCATGGCTCTCCGATGTGTTTCATCTCCAACACCGGAAGGAAACACACTGTGATAGTGAGAGAAAGTGCAGATGCTTTGTGTTGCTCCAGTAATATCTGCACGTATTGATGATCGTTGTTAATAATCTATGGGAGCAAGGGAGGATTCAAGAGTTAGAAGCCATTTTGTCTTCCCTGTGGCACGCGGGTAGGTGGAAATAGATCCTTTAAGACTCATAGATTACGGGCACATTAACAAAGCTTTGAGGAACAGAGATGCATTTCACCTCACAACGTGCAGACTTCATCAGTTCCAAGTCTTCCCAGCAATAGGTTATTGTATGTGTATTTTAAACGTTTTTGTGTGTAGGAAGGGAAATCAAAACCTTATCTTAAATTTTCAAGTACTGAGTATGAAGTTGAGGCTTTGCGGGGATGATATCCAACTAACTCACAGACATGAACTAAAGAATTGACTGTTTGAATGGAGCTTGACATTAATAACACAAATCGGAGGAACCCATATATTTAAAAAAAAACTGTCATTTAGAAATGTAGTTTAAAAAAAAACTAATTACAGGCACATTCACAAATAAGAAAAACTGGATTTTTCAAATAGTGAATGGCTTGGTCGTCATCAGTCGTATAGTCATCAGTTTGGTAGCTATTAATGCAACATTAATCTGCTGTTCTCAATTTATCAAACTGTTTTTTTTGGGGGGTGGACTTTTTAAAGCATTCATTAAATGGACTACAAAGGCGTTACACATACTGTAGGCTTGCATCAATCTTCAAGGAAGTTCGAGGTAGATGTTGCTTACAGATGAGGAAAACCAACTCGCAGACATGGACTGAAGAATGGACTCAGTATGTTGAGGATGGCGCTGGGCATCAATAAAACATGAGGTACAGAAACATCAAATCCTTAAAAAAAAATGTTATTTATAAATGTAGTCTGTTTCAACATACTCTAAGATGTAATCTGGAGCATACAAAAGCCCATGATCTATGCCTTTAGACTTATCTGATTTAACAGGGCTACAAAAGTCTACAAAAGGGTAGAAGGGGGAAGAGGCTTGTAGTGTTGTTAATTAATTACCCAGCTTTCTAGGTGCTACAACTGTTACCTTACACCCTCAGCTAAGCTAGCACGCAGCTACTTCACAGGGCTATCTACCATCTTGATAAAGAAGGGTGAGGTGATATTGAGAAATGTTTGCAAGAAATCCATTTATTATACGATTGTGAAGCCCCAAGGTGGCTTACTGAGTGGATAATTGATATGTATTAGGAACACTAAATCCTCTTTGCAAAGTCAGACAAAGCTATAGAGAGGGTCTGGTCTGGCAACTATTGAACACAGATGAAAATAGGTAGCTAGATAATCTTTAAAGTCTTGCCCTTATCCTTTGAGGGACCCATTTTAAAAGTTGTCCCTCAGAAAATATATTTCACAATTATAGATTAGGTGTGATGCCAGCGTTATCTCACATTTGTAACAGATCTATAGTTAAGAGCATGCACAGTACTTAAGCTCAATCCCGGACCTAGACAAGAGGCCAAGATTTATTCATCCCATATGTGTTCCTAACTGACACTGCAGTACCCTGCCTCTAAAAAATATCCTTCTGGATTCACTTCATGTGTTTCAAGTGTATTCCCTTGGCAGTGGAGAATAAGAGACACATTCGCTTCCTAAAAGCATTTGTCAACTGAAGCCCGTTTGGGGACTGTGCTATGTGAGAAAACTGTCTTTCTCTTTTGACAGCTTAACGTACAGTGTACTGGACTCGGCACAGTTTGCTTGTATGTGTATATGAAAGAATAACAGTAGCAAATGCAGTACATCACACCTATGGCACAGATGTATAAATATAGACTTCCAATAAAATCTGAGATCTTGCAACACACAGTGAATCACTACCTTCCATACTGACGTCTGTCAGCAGAGGCCAATGCGAACAGCGTGGTCAGGTGCGGCGAAGCAAGAACCAGCAAAGCTGCAGCTGGCTCCAAACAAAGCATCACGTCGTTCTATTAACTACACACGCTTGGTTGAGGATTGACCAGAGATTGACTGCTTCTCGTCTTTAGTTATATGAGAGAATATCCCTGTAATGAAAAGTCCAAATTGTCTACATAATCAAATAACATGGAGCTCAGATACCTATATATCCCATAACTCACATAAAAAAAGAGACCCCATAGGTATTGTAAAAAACTGATGGCAGATGGGGGACCATAAAGAGACACACACATATTCACACTCAAACTTTTGTTTTTCTATCCTTGTGGGGACCAAAAAATCCATGTTCCTTTGCGTTACCTTAATCTTAATAACCTAACCCTTATGCCTAAACTTAACCAACCCTTGAATTCTTAACCTAAATCTAAACCATAATGCCTGAACTTAAAAGTTACCTCAATTCTAACAATAAGTCCAAAATGTCAGTTTTTCCCTAAACCACATACGTCTGCAAACGCATCTCTTCCAAGCGGGAACGATTTGCCAGGTTTGACTATTTTTGTGTTGACCTTGGGTTACACACACACATTGCTTTGGGTGTATTTATTTGTATTATAAATGTGTGTGACTTCTGGTCCATCTTTTTATTTCACTACTTTTGTCATTTTTTGGGTTTAGTGTGAAACCAAGGAAGAGTAGCTGCTGTTTTTACAAAGCTAATTGGGATCTAAGTCATTAAGCGTACTCTGTCTGACTTACTGTTCAGTTTAAATGCTTTGAACCCTAACCAACACCTGACCCCTGCCCACTGATCGCTGACAAACCCTCGCCCTTTTTTGTCACTGCATCACTGCTTTCCCCTGTAACTACTGACACAACAACAGACACTCAGCAGGAGCCGCAACCTCAACAGAAAGTCGACGACAGGGCAGGTCGAGTCGTCTTATTCAGCCTTTCGTGCATCAGTAAACGTCACATTGATATTCCCTGCACATTGCACCGGGTGATTATGATGGATACAAACTGACAACGGAGGTCTGTGGTGTCATTTGTAATTGGTCGGTGTGTGGAGATGTTTTCTGTGTACCGTTGGGTCCCACGAGATGGCTAATTAAATAGCGCACCAGCAGTAATTATGTCTGCCCACCTACGGTATATAGAGAAACATGGCACTGAAGAATCAGCGTGCTCCCTCTCTCCCCATCCCATTTCATCTTACCAGAGAGGAGGGGAGACACCGCTGTAATCAACTAACCTCATTCATATGGGGTTCCATTTATTTTGAGGCGCTTCGCTTGACACCTGCCTTGACTGTGCTGCATATTAAATTCAATTACTGTTCAACAGTGGGCAATTGGGAAATCTATGCTTGGGGAATATATTAATATATTAGGAAATAAACAAAAGTGTTAATGTTATTAGGGTAATATCAGTACATGTAACCTCAGCAATCATTGTTAGGGAAATGTCATCTTTTTTTCTGAAGGGAAAAAGGGATCTTTTTTTCTGAAGGGAAAAAATGTGATCACTGAGGGGCAAAACAATCGTATTTTGAAACTCTTTTAAAAGTAAATATTCCAGGATTTGAACGCCACCACTGTAAATTATGCATGATGTAAAGCAGAGGCATAACCAGACATGCATTGACAGGTTGGCTTAAAGAAATTTGGGTGGGCAGAAATCTCAATTTTTAAATTATATAAAGCTTACTACCTAATGAAAAGTCACAAGCTTAACTTCATTAAGTGTCTCCTGGTCTGAAGGGACCCAATTGTTCATTTTTTCGTATTGCTGGGCTTGTGAGTAGCCTCCTCTCTCTTCTAAAATGTTCTTTATGTTAGTAATAACTTCAACATTTTAACATAGGACCTTCTCCAGTATCATTGATTGCTCCCCCTCCATCTTCTGGGCAGCCTTCATGTCTAGTGTGTGGACGTGCCCCATGTCGAATCCTTTTCTGAGCCTTGTCCTTCTCCCTTGTGTCACGTTGATGTGTCATCCTTGTCCTGTTGTTTTATCAAAGTTCTTCTCTTTGTTACCCATAGATGCCTCCCACGACCAATGTTCTAATAACACAGGCAGTTGTCTTTACTGTAGTAGGGGCTGTCAGGAGCAGGGTGTGGTGTCTTGACTGGCATTGGTCGAACACTTCCACAGACTCCTCCTCCTGTCACTGGGCTCTACCTTGTCATATGGGCAGCTTTCACCTGTGTATCCACACACTTGTAGAGCACTGGTTAGCATCAGACATGACAACATTGATTCCATCATAACAGCTAAATCAGAAATTCGTGAATGTGTATTACAGGCCCAGGAACTCTCATTGGCCTCCCTGTGATACCCGCGATAGGCCTGTCATTGCATTTGGGGATTCTCCAATGGTCATCAGTATCACTGGTCAGTGCCAGCTCTGGCCTTTTTGGGGCCCTAAGCAAAAATTGATTTGGGGCCCCCTCTCTCCTATTGGTCGAGGGCTCCCTAGCAGTCGGAGGCCCCCCTAGCGGTCGGGGCCTTAATCGACCGCGTATGTCCCTTATGCCTGGAGCTGGCCCTGCCACTAGTAATCTGGACACCTAATCACCCTGTTCTCCCAAAAGTTTCTTCCTGAGCCTGTTTTCAATAATCATTTCTGGCTTTTTACCTGACCACTCAAAATTGGGTGCCTGGGGCGGTGAAAGGCTTGTACAGTCCTCAGTACAGTGCATGCTGCCTTGAGTATTTTCCTGGTGGAGTGTGTTTCTTGATCAGAGTCTAAGGCTTGTGGTACCACCCACCTACAGTAAGAATCACTTCCCTTTGCAATGTCTGTATAACAAAGTTAGCAGTAGGGAATAATACAGGCAAAGCTTCAGTCCATCTTGAGAAGCACAGTCCACAATCACCTGTCCTCCATTCCGTGGCAAGGGGCCTATAAAGTCAATTTGCAAATAAAAACTGAAAGGTTCGTCAGGCTGTTCGAGTCTGTCAAATGCTGCCTAATCGGCCCTCCTATTCCCCTGAGCTATGTTGTCTGTCCAACTCGTATCTGCCTCACACTTTCATGGCAACTGACATGTCTCAAACAGTGCTTTCACCATTTTTTTTTAGAAACAATGGCCAATTTGTGAAAAAACTGTAGCATTCATTTGAAATTGGAAATTGGAAATTGAAACTACTCTCCTCAACTGGGAATGACCAAAAGCCATTAGCCATGTCCAAAATGGTGTACCATTCTTCATCTTAGCTAAGATCTTGGCCAAATCAGCTACCACTGAACTTAGCTTGACTGTGTGTCTGTTGTTAGCCCTGTAATCTATAGTGAAATGGTACTTGTCTCGTTTAGCCACTGGAAACAGGGTTATTACACCATGATGATTCCTTAGCTGTAATGTCATGTTCAAGCGTAAGGGATAAGTCCGCAAGCACCGCATCCTCTGCATCTTGGCTGATGGGATATTGACGCAGTGTTGGAAGCGGATTGCTCTCCACCGTGATTTGGGCAGAAACTTTTATCAAACCAGAGTCTAGCCTATCTCTAGCTAAGGGGTAACCTTGGAGCATAGGTTGTTCGACGGCAGCTGTGCTCACTGATAATTTCATGCTGTTCCCACTAAAACGTCATTCCCCTGGGAATGTACAAATGTTGTCTTAACCTAAAATGGCCTCTGCTCCCTTTGCCATATTAACTGAAACTTAGACAATGAAGGCACCCATAGTACTAAAGTACTAAATAGCACTACAACACTGTGTTGGGAAGTCTTTTTAACGAGAACCTCAAATCACAGGTTGAGATGTGTCTATTTATCCCAACAGCAGATATATCTAAAACACTCCCCCAAATAATCATTAACATTGCTTTACCTTGGTTAATGCAATAAACAGGAACAGTGCCACTTAAGCAACGCAAAATGACAATGTTCTTGTAAAGTTTGATCCATAACCTGTACAGTACAATAAAGCATATTAGATTATTCATCCCTTTATGGGGAACAGGGGAAACCCAAACAATACAGATAAACGTCCATAATATCATGCCTTTAGTTACATTCCAGTTTATTCAGAGTTTCACTCCTTACCAAGTGAGCTCAGGAGGATAGGGCTGATGGCTCACACCTGGTGTTCCAGATCTTTAGAGAAGCAAATGTTATGCAGCACACCTGATTAACATCACCAAGGGTGTGTTGGAGACATGGTGTGGCCAGACACTCCTCTTCATCAAATATATTTCCACTCTTCCTTAACAGACATTTCTCATTACACTACATGAGCACTTAGCTTGTGATTAGTTATCCCAGTTAATATGATATCTCAATCTGTAACAAAGTTGGCCAATATTTTCTCATCTGGGAGGAGTGAAATCCGGGCACCGGTATCTACTAGAAAGCTGTGTGAGACTAGACCTCATTGAAACCGTTGCCAGGTCACCGCTAGTTGTATGGAGGCCAGACACCCCTATGAATATTCTCTTCTGCCTGCCACCTTTAGGAGTGATTTGTTGTTTAGGGGTCAGGGCAGGGAAAGTGTGTACTCTAGAGCTGGCAACAAGGCCATGTTTTGCGGTCAGTGCAATGACGGGCCATGTGACTATATTTACTACATGCTTTGCAGTTACCCCTAAACTTTTCCCATGGATCCCTGTTGGCTTTGCCTGTCCTCTTCCCCTTATGTTTTTCTTCATTGTCCACTTCCTCTCCTCTTGTCCTTTCCTGTCTATCTGCCTTCCTATCTTCCTTTGTTGTCTGCTTAACTCTAATAACATTATTTGATTCATCAGATTTTTCGCTATCTTTTGCTGACGCTTGAGCTACTCTCTGAACTATTGCTGAACAACGACGGAAATGGAAGCGAAATTTCCAACTCCTTATTTGTTTCCCAGCTAGACTCCTATCCCAAAATCCTATGACACTGGTGTCTATCTGATAGCCATCCATGTTTGCCATTCGGCTTAAGTCATTCATCTTTAACAAATCTAATGTAGTAACGGCCCCAGCCCCTCCCTTACCATGTCCCAATTAGGTCTTGCCCACAAGATAGGTAACTGGAGTGGTGCGTGTGCCTACTGACCATA
>JACXGI010015931.1:0-16642 GCA_016801175.1 Esox masquinongy | reverse complement strand
TTAGAACAAAAGAGTATTGTCAACTAACAGCAATCTGGATAATATTATTGATATAGCAGCAATCTGGGTAGTGTTTGAACATTTAGATATGGCAAGTATAACAGTAATATACATAACAGTGTAAACTTGCAGCAATTGGTAGAGTTATTATATTATTATTGATTATTATAGATATACAGCTCTGGAAAAAATTAAGAGACCACTGCACCTTTTTCTGTCCTTTCCAAAAAAGTCGAAAAGGAAGGTTTTGAGTGAGCAACAGAAGGGTTAAAATTAAGAGACCACTGCAAATTGAATGCTTCTGTTCCTCACTCAAAACTTTCCTTTTCAACTTTTTTGGTTGAAAAAAACAACAGATGTCTCCTGACTTCCCTAACACTGCTCTTTTCACTAAACGATCACCAGATCCAGAGGAAGGTTGGGGTGGAGGTGTGAACTAAAGGGTGGAAGGAGGGAGCGGGCCATGTTCACTAAGCTTAGAATAGGGCAATGTAGATTAAATGGTTCATTGTATAGGATAGGGAAACATCCAACGGGGTGGTGTGACTATTGTGACATTGAAGAGACTGTAGAACATGAGTTGGTGTACGGACACTATGAGGGAGAATCCTCATTGGCAGAAAAACGTACTATATGACAACCATAGACAATGAGTATGACATCGCATACATTTTTAGTATTCGAATTACGATAGTAACGGACTAATAATAGCAATAAAACCATTGGTTGTTTGTGGTATATTGCCAATGAATATAGTTCCCTGACACTTTCGTGGAGGGTCAGGTGGAGCTGGGTTTCAAACTTGGCCTAATCAGAATTCCGGTTGAAATAACCGGAGTGGTGTCCATTCTATCAATCTCAAACAGCCAACTTGAACAACCAATCAACCACAACACCCTCCACGAATGGGCGCAGGTGTTCTGTATCCCACTGTATGCTGTAGTATTTAGCCAGCTACAGTGGATACAAAAAGTCTACACACCCCTGTGAAAATGCCAGGTTTTTGTGATGTAAAAGATTGAGACAAAGATAAATCATGTCAGAATTTTTTCCACTTTTAATGTGACCTATAATGTAATCAATTCAATTGAAAAACAAACTGAAATCTTCGAGGGAGGAAAATGAAAAATAAAAATGTTTTCCTGACATTTTCTTAGTTGCATCTCAGTGCAAAAGCCATGGTCTGCAGAGAGCTTCCAAAGCATCAGAGGGATCTCATTGTTGAAAGATATCAGTCAGGAGAAGGGTACAAAAGAATTTCCAAAGCATTAGATATACCATGGAACACAGTGAAGACAGTCATCATCAAGTGGAAAAAATATGGCACAACAGAGACATTACCAAGAACAGGGAGGCTTCCAAGAGGCCTACAGCAACATTAAAGGAACTGCAGGAATTTCTAGCAAGTACTGGCTGTGTGCAACATGTGACAACAATCTCCCGTATTCTTCATATGAATGGGCTATGGAGTAGGGTGGCAAGACAGAAGCCTTTTCTTACAAAGAAAAACATCCAAGCCAGGCTGAAATTTGCAAAAACAAACATCAAGTCCCCCAAAAGCACGTGGGAAAATGTGTTATGGTCTGATGAAACCAAGGTTGAACTTTTTGGCCATAATTCCAAAAGGTATGTTAGGCGCAAAAACAACACTGCACATCACCCAAAGAACACCATACCCACAGTGAAGCATGGTGGTGGCAGCATCATGCTTTGGGGCTGTTTTTCTTCAGCTGGAACCGCGGCCTTAGTCAGGGTGGAGGGAATTATGAACAGTTCCAAATACCAGGCAATTTTGGCACAAAACCTTCAGGCGTCCATTAGAAAGCTGAAGATTAAGAGGAAGTTGACCTTTCAGCACGACAACGACCCAAAGCACACATCCAAATCCACAAAAGCATGGCTTCAGCAGAAGAAGATTAACGTTTTGGAATGGCCCAGCCAGAGCCCAGACCTGAATCCAATTGAACATCTGTGGGGTGATCTGAAGAGGGCTGTGCAAAGGAGATGTCCTCGCAATCTGACAGATTTGGAGCGCTTTTGCAAAGAAGAGTGGGCAAATATTGCCACGTCAAGATGTGCCATGCTAATAGACTCCTACCCAGAAAAACTGAGTGCTGTAGTAAAATCAAAAGGTGCTTCAACAAAGTATTAGTTTAAGGTTGTGCACACTTATGCAACCAGGTTATTGTGTGTTTTTTATTTTTTATTTTTCCCCCTCAAAGATTTCAGTTTGTCTTTCAATTGAATTTTTCACGTTATAGGTCACATTAAAGGTGGAAAAAGTTCTGACATGATTTATCTTTGTCTCATTCTTTTACATCACAAGAACCTGGCATTTTAACCGGGGTGTGTAGACTTTTTATATCCACTGTAGCTTGTTTTCCCGAACATGCACATTTTGGGAAAAAATATTTGATGCAGCTGTGTTATGTGTGTGTGAACTGCACACAGTAACAGCAAGAAAGGACATACAGAAGATTTGTTTGAGGAAACTTGTCTCAAAAAGGGATGTGTTTGCGTGCTTGCCAACGGTTTATGTCATTAATGTCGGTCATGGAGGATCAAGGTAAGATAACGATTGCCGGCAGAGACGATGGCCAGGACATGATAGCCAAAGGAGGATTCATGACGTCCACACGAATATCGGGACCCAGGGTTGCCCAGCAGAACATTGACCAGCGCATTACAATCCCTCCAACGGCTTGGCATCTTCCCACGGTGCATCCTGGTGCCATCACTTCCCCAGGTGAACAGTGCACACACATTGCCATCCATGTGATGTAAAAGAAAACGGGACTCATTGGATCAGGCGAGCTTCTTCCACTCCTTCATAGTCCAACTCTGACCCTCTTGTGCCCATTGTAGGTGCTTTCGACAGAGGACAGGGGACAGGGGTCATCAGGGCACTCTGACCGGTCAGCGGCTATGCAGCCCCATACGCAGCAGGGCGCGATGCACTATGTGTTATAACACATTCTTTTCGCGTAACCATCATTAACATTTTCTGTGACTTGTGCCGCAGTAGACCTTCTGTTGGTTTAGACCAGATGGGATAGCCTTTATACCCCTCAGGCATCGACTTGCCTTGGGCCATGACAGTATTGTCGTCGTCCATGACAGTATTGTCGCCGGTTTGTGGTTTGTCCCAACTCGGACCGCTCTAGGTAGATACCACTGCTAACCAGGAGCACCCCACAAGCCTTTCTGTTTCAGAGATGCTCTAACCCCAGTCATCTGGCCATAACAGCTCGTCAAAGTCGTTCAGGTCTTTACTCCTGCCCATTTCTCCTGCATCCAACCGGTTGATTTTGTGAACTAATTGTTCGCTTACCATCTAATCTACCCAGACCTTGAGATGAATAGCGTTATTCACTTCACCTGTGATTGGTCATAATGTTTTGGCATGTCACTGTATTACCACTCTATGCTAATATGTGGATACAGGCCAATGTAATTTTGGCATGATTGCATTCTCAATAATTTAGGCCATCATGCAACCACTTAGTTTTTTTAGTCGCTTTGGTACTATTATCAACAGGATGTTGTGATTTTTCAAAACTCCAAACTGATCACACTTGTAACCCATGAACTCCTACATTCAAAACTACTGATTTTTCTTTCATTTGGTTTTTAAACTTCTTTCACCACAATATCATTGATTCAACCACTAGGTTTTTGGTGAGATGACTACACTGGTCATGAAAAAATAACATTAACAAAACTCTTAGTTTAGTCACTGTAACAATCAGTGAGTCTATGACCAAACAATGCAAGACAGGTGTTTCAAAATGGGTCTTTGAAGTGCTAAAGATAATCTGTTACTGTTTTTTTCACAGTTTTCACATTAGGCCAAACTCTTTCTGTCAGTGGCAGGCCATGCATTTTACACCTAGGCCTTCAGCGCTATTTTCCTGTAATTAAACCGCATTCTAATAACCTCACCATGACACTATAGGGCTATTGTCATTCGACGTAACCACCCGATATTCACAGTGACAATAACCTTTATCGAGTGGAATAAACTGATTTAAGACTAGGCTCAAAACCTATGAGACTTAAAATACACTAATTGACCTGACATGAATACACAGTGACTGAAACCATCAAGAATGTACCACATACAGTTGTGCTCAAAAGTTTGCATACCCTTGGAGAATTGGTAATAAATGTACCATTTGTAAAGAAAACATGAGTGAGCAGGCAAAACACGTCTTTTATTTCTTATGGGATTCACATTCAACTGTAGGTCATAACAGAATGGCACAATCATAAAACAAAACATGACAACAAAGAAAAAAATGAACTGACCCTTGTTCAAAAGTCTGCATACCCTTAGTTCTTAATACTGTGTATTGCCCTCTTTAGCATCAATGACAGCATGCAGTCTTTTGTAATAGTTGTCTATGAGGCCCCGAATTTTTGCAGGTGGTATAGCTGCCCATTCGGCTTGTCAAAATGCCTCCAGGCCATGCAAAGTCTTTGGTCGTCTGGCATGAACCGCACGTTTGAGATCTCCCCAGAGTGGCTCGATAATATTAAGGTCAGAAGACTGTGATGGCCACTCCAGAACTTTCACCTTTTTCTGCTGTAACCACTGGAGGGTCAACTTGGCCTTGTTCTTAGGGTCATTGTTGTGCTGGAAAGTCGAAGAGCGTCCCATGCACAGCTTTCGTGCAGAAGAATGCAAATTGTCTGCCAGTATTCTCTAATAACATGCTGCATTCATTTTGCCATCAATTTTCACAAGATTCCCTGTGCCTTTAGAGCTCACATACCCCCAAAACATCAGTGAGCCACCACCATGCTTTACAGTGGGGATGGTATTCTATTCACTATAGGCCTTGTTGACCCCTCTCCAAACATAACGCTTATGGTTGTGACCCTAAAGCTCTATTTTGGTCTCGTCACTCCAAATTACAGTTCTGCCTGAAGCTGTGAGGCGTGTCCAGGTGTTGTCGGGCATATTGTCTCCAGTTTACCCGGAGACAGCACAGGTGAAAAATCTGATTGGATAAAAGCTTTAATTTATATGAGCTGCACTGGAAGCAGTGCAACTGAGGGAGAGAGTAACATTGAAATTACGTTAATAGACTAATGGGAATGAACTTAGTCAAATACATATAGTGTTAATGAAAACGTATATTAAATAATAAAAATATAATTTTCTAATTCTGTCAATCTTTAAGCCAGCAGAGAAGGCCTTGCTGGCCCTGACGGCCCATAGTACCCATCACAATTGACCAGCACACTTTGTAGTTTTGACCTCTTTTCTAATTCACTCCTCTGCCTTGCTGTCTAACCTGCTCCATTTTGCAAGGCATTGCCAGTGTTCACATGGTTTATATGGTTATATGGTTACAGGCTGTGGTTACCACTATGGATGGCTATCATGTCCATGAAAGAATTGTTTTGTTCATAGGCAATGCAGTGGTTTGTGTGGCTCACACTACCAAGACCAAGGCTGTGGATTTGAATCCCACTGAGGTCACATACAAATCCATAGCCTTAGGGTGGTGAATCCCTTCTTTCCAATCTGCACAGTTGGCAAACAATGTGAAATATATTCCATATATTCACCAAATAGTTGAGTGATCAATGATGATCAATGTGAAACACGTCTCTAGATTTCAGTCAATATTAGATGTGGTAAGAGTTTTGAAAAAAAGGGCTTTTTGATGATCTGTTGTGTTTTGGTCCTAAGAGTGGTAAAATACTACCTCATACTTGTGTGAATAATACCAAGACAACAAAAAAAACCTTTAATATCCTGGCTATAGATTTATACTCTTTTCTAGTCCCTAAAGATTGAAGTAGTGTGTGGCATACATACATGCAGAGGTTTTACATCCCTTAATACCATTTATGTCCAGAGAGCAGTGCTATCACTGGGCATAGTCACATCTGAAAATTGAATCTGCAAGGCTGAAGCTTCTCTGCCAATTCCGCTGTCCTTTTTTAATTGAAATTCTTATCATCTAGAACCGGCCTGACAGTCTGAATTAGTGACTACACACAGAATAAAATAATTAAATCTATTCCAGGTATTTCTTTTTTCTCAGTTCGTTCTTCAGTGAACCTCAGAATCCTGACTGACGTAACATTTCTGCATTGTGCCTCTCTGAGCCTGGCCAGTCAGCCCTTATAGAACAGTACGGGAGCCTTGAGGTAGGCAAAGATCAAGTTCCAGTTGATTACAGCTAGACAAACCATTCTTTAAGAGTGAAATCAAGCAATGGCAAGTCAACAAATTTACATGGCAATTACTCTGCTTGTTAACATCTTAATAGCCTTGTGGCAAATAAGCCACAGCTTGACAAATCATAGCTTTAAACCCTGTGCTATGAAAAACTACTCACAATGAATGCTCTAACTTAATCCTCAAGGTTACTGTCGGTATGATTGGATGATAGCACTGCTGTTGAGCAGTTTGACTGTCAGAGCGTGATGACAGTGTTTGGTTCATATGGTATTTTGGCTGTTTTTTGGCTGTTTGACATATTGGAGGTTGGCTTGGGTATGCATGTGTGTGTGTATGTGTGTGTGCGTGCATACTCTGTGTTCACAGTGATAAAGTTATTAATTTGAGGATTGTGCAAAAGGATTTATAGGTGCAAATAGATCTAACCCTAACTGAACTTGAGGTTCAATTCAGCCAAAATGCCTACTGGTGTGCTAAAGCCATAAAGCATTTTGCAATGAAAGGGAAAACACTTTTATATGATTTCCTTTCCATCAGTCCCATGATGAGTTCCAATGCAACGACTGTGCTGTAAGGTATTAGCTAGCCCACTACTACTCTTTGATGCACTCCAACATGCATTGCTTTGTATCATTGCCCGCAGTTCCCCTTGAGAACAGCAACATCTTTGTGATATAAAAGATATATCATCAAACGATCGTGTCAAAGGAAAATACTATTTTTAATTCAATTACTTGGCATCCCCAATTTTCCCTCATTTGATTATCAGTGGAAATCCCGTTCTCTGGCATACAACCACGACACAGAGTCACCAAAAAAAGTTGAGACAAGGTAGCCATGTCCGACACCCAACCCACTAACCCTGGACGGTCTTGAGTACAATTTGCAAAACTCATTGTCTGTATGCTCGGAGGAGGATTAGAACTCCTGATCACAACGATGCAGCTGTACTGAGTGACAGGGACCACAGCCCCGTTTGGAATCCTCACAATGGACAATTTCCAAACATTATGTCTGAAGATATTTTCAGTGGTGATGATTCCCATCGATGACAGTGTCATTGCCACATTTAAAGTGTGGTCAATCACCCCACATGTGGACTAGTCTGCCATTCATTAAGGTAACATCTGAATGTGTGGCAACCTGCATGGAAAGAGAAATATAAATAAATGGGCGGATCGTTGAATAGTGGTTACTGGAAACTATTGGAACCCATTTCTGCCTAAGTGAGAGAGTAAACAAAAGATTAATGTGCCTTATTTTATAACAACCAGACATCTGCAGGAAATGTTTATGGGCAGTTAATGTTTCAATTTTTTTTGTCTACAAAACTGTTTTCAAGTGCCAGAAATATTTCCCTTTGAAACATTCTCACCGATCCATCTATAATTTTGCATTGTCTTGTTGTCTTCTCATACTCTCTTTAGACATTTGCAGTGATATCACCCCCACCCTAAACCCTCTCATTTTCCATGTAGATTAAGTAAAACTATACTGGTCTCGTTCAGTAAGAAGGAGCGGACAAGTTGTGTCATTGTTTAAAAGTCTTGTAATCGTTAGAGACAGGAGTCGAAACAGTGCCTCGTTAAGTAACATATACATGATGCATTGCTCTTCACACTGCAATACACTGGTGAGCCAAAACATCATGACCATTCACAGGTGAGGGGAATAACGCTGATCATCTCCTAACAAGGGCACACGTCAAGGTCTGGGTAGATTAGATTGTTAGAATTTAGTTGTTACGTATAGTGATTAGATAAATAGAGAATCTGTACAAATCAAGGGAGAAAATACATTCAGTATTTATTGGAATAATGCCACAGAGTTATTCTTTTCAATGAATGTTCCAACATTTTCTCATTGTAAAAATGGTTTCTAGCGGTTAAAATATCTTTAAGGGCGTGTCCACCTAGCACAGATCACATTTCCACAAGAACCCCCATGCCAAATGGTAAATGTAAACATTCCACATTCCTGAGGTTGGCAGAGCATGACCTACAGAGAGAGAATCCAAACACAGATGTTTCTGTTGTTCTCATTATCTAGACACATTTAATTTCCAATAAAACACACATTCATATAATTCCACAAGATGGTAAGCGAACAATCCCTTCTCAAATTCAACATGTTGAATGCAGGAGAAATGGGCAGAAGACTTTAACAAGGGCCAAATTGTAATGGCCAGATGTATGGAGCCAAATTGAGCTCAAATGTATTGACTGTAAGAAAAGAAAAACGTAACTGAAATATTTCATTGTATGAAAAAGCTAAATTCAATCGTATGAAAAAAGTAGATTCAAGCGTGGAAAAAGTGTATGCTAAAATCATTAAATGGATTTTCGCGTCCAATCTTAAAATGTCTTCGTTCAAACACGTTTTTTCCACGTTGACTTCTTACGATTACAATTTCTTTCCACCTTCGTTCGAATCATGTTTTCTCAAAACCAAGTTTTGAGCCTCTATTGGCGTGGAGGTGGGGCTTTATCTGGGCATTGAATTCTCGCATCCGATTAGCCATGAATCACACCATTATAAGGTGAAAATCATAGCCTTTCCATGCACTGCTTTTCCAATGCAACCTGTGGAGAGAATTTTAAGAATTGTATAAACTAGGCTAAATGTGTACATTTAAACAGAATAATAAACTGTTATTCCCAGGTTGCATCAACGTCACTGTTGCCACGGTCATAGACACAGATATTGATGAAAGTTTATGCCTGTGTCCGGGCATTCATGTGCGCATCAATTTGACACGTGCCAGCTACCTAAACATTGTTGCAGATGAGGTACACCCCTTCACGGCAATGATATTCCCTGATGGCAGTGGCCTGGTTCAGCAGGATAATGCCCCCTTCCACACTGCACACATTGTTCAGGAATGGTTTGAGGTACATGATGAAGAGTTCAAGATGTTTCCCTTGCCTCCAAATTCCCCAGATGTCAATCTGATTGAGCATCTGTGGGATGTGCTGGACCAAGTTCGATCCACAACATGTTCAATCCACGGTGGCTCCACCTCACAACTTACAGGACTTTCAAGGATCTGCTGAAATGTCTTGGTGCCAGACACCAGAGTTCATGCCTCGGCGGGTGGGCACTGTTTTGGCGGCACGCGGAGGACCAACATCATATTAGGCAGGTGGTCATAATGTTTTGGCTCATCAGTGTATACACCATTGCTATTCAGTGTTATTAAATAGCAATACCTACTCTATGTCAGTGAGTGATCAGGACTGGACTTCAGCATTGGAGGAGAGGGATGAGTATGCCTCTGTGTCAGTTTTTGTGTATCTGTGTTGTGTCTCTGTGTGTTTGTCTCTGTGTGATAAATAGCATGCTGTGTTCATGCGCTTTCTGTTCGGTAGTGTGTGGTGAGGATGATGACAGTAAAATGCTCTCGGTAGTTGGGTGAGGACGATGACAGCGAAAAGAATAGTTTCCTGGCTCTGCCGTATGGAGTGGAATGCTAAACGAGGACGATTCTTCACAGAGAACACTCTTACTTTTAGCGCCTCTGAGCTTGTCCCTTTGATCAATTTCATGGAAACACCCATTATCAGAGTGGGGCACTTTCACCAGAGCGAGCGGTGGATCGAAGCCTGCGTGCAGCTCACCCTGCAGCCGCAGAAATAACATTGGCATTGCGAAATTCTATTTAGTTGTGATTTGTTTGGCTTGGTGGATTTTTCAAAGGAGGCTAAATGAGGCGTTCTACCCTTAAATCAGCTGTGTGTGTGTTTGTGTGTCTGTGTGTTGCTGTGATTCATAGTTCACGGGCTGTTTCACACAGGGACACTAATGGCATATGTAACGGCAGAAAGGAATGTGTACAGGTAACAGCTGCGTGGAAGTCATTTTTTGTGTTTGTGTGCATGCGTGAAAGCAGACGTGTGTATTTGTGTGTGTCAGTGTATAATGTAGTTACATACATGTAGGTTCTGAATGTGGGTGGGACATATGCGTCCACTCGTGGGATAAAATGCCATAAATACGGTTCGGCTGTGGAGAATTTACGAGAGGCACTAAGGGTGCAAGGATGTAGAGAAAATGGAAATATTAAGATACAGTGGCTACATAAGCTCTGCTGTTGGAGCATATTGAAACTGCTTCCTGCCACTTGAGTTCCCATAAGTCATTATGTAGAGTGATTCTATTAAAGATCTGACTAGAGACAATTTTTATCCACATCAAGGCCCTTATGTTGTCCATTATGCTTGTGTTTCACACAATGGGTGAAAACATGCTTTGCTGCTAAAATTTCACTTTACAGTGTTATAAAATGCATTTTACCAAGACTAATCAGATCATCATGTTTGGCTTTCTTGGGTTCTCTATGGGTCTATTTACATATATTTACAATAGTTTCAGATAGACTGTGTCATGGTTGAAAAGGCTGGACACAGGCGCAGAGTGGTTGCTTTAATAGTGGCTTGCAAAACAACCAAAACAAAGCCATGCCATTACTGTACACAAGGCATAAACCAGCGCACAAGGCATAAACCAGCGCACAAGGCATAAAGAATGATCCACACAGGGGTGTGGACAAACTCAACTAATATAGGGTCCCCAATTAGAGGCTGCTTCTAAATGATGTACAGCTGCCTCTAATTGGGGAAAACGAACAAGCGGCAGCACAGAAATGCCTAGAGGCCTCTTCTCTGCCAGGTCCTGACTATGGCCACCAGTCCAGTGCAGAGATGGCTAGGGGCATCCTCATAGCCAGGACCTGAAAGACTGAAACGGTTTTTTATCAAATTTGCATTGGCTGTACATTTTCTCAATGAGAGAACCACAAGTTTTGGCCATATATATATATATATATATATATATAACTGAAGTCCATAACACAAAATGTGGAGAAAGTGAAGGGTTCTAAATATTTTCCAAAGGCACTGTATGTGTGCTAAAGACTGTGGAAAATGATACCGGACGTCACAGTAAATATGACTGAAATATCTAGCAGTGAAAAATCCACACACACAGCCAGGAGACAACATTAGACTTGTGTAGGGACCTGCACAGCTGTGAACTACAGAGGAGGACAGCTGGAAGAAAGGACATGGCTATACAGGATGACAGTCCAACAAAAGGCTAGCTACAACTAGTGCTTTTCTTGGTACGCTTGGTACGCTGACCCCTGAATCTAACCTCCTGTGTGAGCTGAAGAGAAGGGGGGGCTACAGGTGCTGCCTTCTCATCACCCCATTGTTTCTGGAATTTTCCTGCACATCAGAAAATAATCATAATTATTTATTGCACCTGTGAGGCGCATTTGCAATCATTTAGTCCTGTGTGGAAGGTGGGGGAAAGGATAGAAGAAAGGGAGGGGGAGTCAAAGGGCAGTGGGCCAGGTCCAAATCCGTGCCGACTCTAGCATGTGTTCACCAGGGTCAGCAGCTGTAACCATTGGCCCATACAGGCCACAGAGAAATATGTTTTCCATTTCTTTCATGCTGAGTAATTATTATCTGACAACAAGGCGTGCCACAGCGTTAGCAGTCTGAACTGCTCTATGAGTCTATCAAGGCGTATTCTACTCATCGACAGTCTCACACAGAAACCTCTGCTTCCCCTGCCCACACATGGACCCACCAGTTAATGGCTGAATCAATGCACAAAGCATAACAGGCTAAAAGAGCTGAAGCTTAGTGAGCCTCAGTCTGCTTCTCTGGACCTTCCATCTCCCGTCGATGAGAGATGGGAAGGAAGCTCCAAAGCGGTCTTTTGACAACCCACTCTTTCAATCTCTTCTCCTCAAGCACTTTGGGTGAATAAAGGAAAGGCTTTAAGGTTTAGGATGAGTCACCAACCTCCCTTCTACCTCCCCCCTCCACACACCCTTACATGAGCAGCGAGAACGCGTTTTTGCACTGTGCACGGCAGTCTCTTTAGTGAGCTGTTTTTGCTTGATGTCCTCCTGGTAATAAGATGAATGAACCCAGGTGTTCTTTTGATGAGATCCCCCTTGTACCACATTCATGTCACACATATTCAACAGCATCTGGAGAGAGGGCCAGACAGAGAGGGCCAGACTGTCCCTATGGTGTTTGCGTGTTTTACACATGTCAGAAACTGTATTGAGAATATAATTAAAAACAAGGAAGAGAGAAGTTGACTGTGAAGAGAAGAAAAACGTTTACGGCTTCATTTTAGTTCCCTGCTATTTGTCTGACAGGGTTTGTTGTTGATAGATTGTCACAACAGTCTGAACAACATGCCCTTCAGAGCACTGAATAGCCTTGTGTCCCAACACTGCTTTTTTATTATTTGTTTCCTGCCAAAACTTCTATTGGAAGGCATGTTTAGGGGGCCACAAAACAATCAGTAGCTGGACACACATTTTACCATGGGTACAACTGATACAGCTCACAGTGTGAGTTTAGCTTTGGGTTTTACAGCTGATCCTTTTCATAAGCTCACCATGAAAATATTATTGAAGCTGGTACAGTAAATATGTAAGAAAATACAGTGGTATATAGCACCTAAGCATTTCACCACAACATTTGTGCTTGTTATTAACTATGTATGTGACAAAATGCAAAATGATTGTGTGTTCAAATATTTGTAGTAGTAAATGGCATTAACCTTTTGACCATTTTGACATAAATCAGAGAGCACATGTAGACACATACACAAACACAAGGTTTACATTAGGTAGATTTCAGTCCATGGAAAAGTGAATAGACAGCACCCTGGTTCTGAAATCCTCCTGAAATTGCCCATGATGCTGAAATGGCTTGTTGATGAAATCCTGCTGAAATGGCACATGGTGCTAATGTGGAAAGGTCTATGGTGTTGAAATAGCTCCAGCCCTGTATAAACTGCAAGACAGCCTGCAATATCTATGTGCTCAGCCTGATTTCTATGTGTTGAATTATTGCACTTGCTCAAGCTGTCTAGTTGGTTTGAGGCTGCAGTGGCCTTGTCTTTTACCTGCTGGGGTAGAGCTCACAGTGAAGATGTCAAACATTTGTGAGAGCTGCCAAGAGATGTTTAACATCATTAGAAAAGATCACACTGGATTAAGTTCAAGTACATAGGCAGACTGTCATTCATGCATGCTTGGATACACACACGCTCAGTCTTCTTTGTCTCTATGTGCATAGATTTCCTTTCAAAGACAGTAACTCCCAAGAAAACACATGAAGCTGAAAACAAATGTCTGAAATAAATGTGTGTCTTTCTTTACTTATGTTCATACTCGCATAAAACAACTGAGCGATCAGTGGTGAGTAGTAACGCATTACATTTACTCAAGTAAATTCTTTGAAAATGAATGAGTACTTTTCTAGTTACTCTTTGTGGGCTGTACTTGTACATCAACAATTTTAAACAGATGCTAAAATGTACACTTATTTCTGGATGAGGGACTGAATCATTATTTACTTAAGGTGTAGGGACATTTATGATGTATTTAGGATATTTTATTATCTATTTCATATTACATTTCATATAATAGAGCAATTCACCTTCTTAACCATGAGCTAAACTAAGATGTTACTTTTATTAAACCAGGCAGGTTATTTACAGCAATGACTTTGGGGAAATGTTCATGGGGGAACAGGAGCAATTACATTTAACTGTCTTGCTCAGTGACAGAACAACAAACTGTTATTCCCATATTTATTTTATTTTAACACTTTTTGCCAGTGCATTCTATATACTTTTATATGAATATGAGGTACACTGTCGGCATGGAATTTAATTTATTTGGGTAAGATATACAACAGAACAATCAATCTGGTAAAATAACAATCTGGCATACTTAAATTATATGATTTCTACATAAATGGCAGTAGGTTTTTGTTTTACTTAAGAAATGGGTACAACAGTCACAATCATCCATCTCTCAATATGTGAAAAGTCCTACAGTGCAAATCAAATCAGTGTTCGAAGGAGCCATTTCAATGGGGTGATCACTACTACTCCCATATAACCCTCAATCTTAACTTTGGACCTCGAGCCTGGTTTACTGTTTTTTTAATTTCAACCCTCTACTCAACCCTCTAATCAGGGTCTGGTTTAGAACCAGTACACCAGGTGGGTGCAATTAACGATGAGGTAAGCCAGAAAACCAGCAACCTCCTGACCATTTAGGGTAACACTTGAAATTACTTTTTTAAACTAGTTTTCTGTCCGGATACTTTTTTATTGACACTTAGTTTCTAATGAGGGTTCCTTTTACTTGAGCCTTTCTAAGTAACAGTACTTTTACTTAAGTACATATTTTCAGTACTCTACCCACCATTGTCAGGACTGCTTTCACAGACATAGACTGAGACTAAAAAATCAAGCTCAATGGAGAAAGCAAACCCAGCCCTGAGCTTTAAGACTATATTTATCTCATGAATAGACACAGGCTGTACCCATGCGCAATCACTGTGTTGGAAAGTTTTGGACTTGATTTGCTAAAACACAAAATGTATCTCAGGAGAGACAAATAAATATCATCCACATAACAATTCATAATTTCCTCAAGTGGCCAACTAAGACATATGTAGAAGTCCATAGTCATATCTAATCCTATTGATAGTCCTACTTCAGACATGTGTGGAACTCATCACATAAACACAAGGGATGTTGCATTTAATAATTAACTCCTGATGTTTTTTTCAGGGTTCCTATGGGGAGTCCTAAACCGGTGACACAGACTGGATACAGAGGCGGAGGTGGAGGAATGGGTGAAGGAGGAGGTCAGAGGCTGGCCAACCAAGAGAGCCATAGGCCGATGCAGCAGTTTGGCACAGGCCTGGGTCAGGGTCAGGGGATAGGTGGTGATCCCGGTCAGGTCGGTGAGCACGCCTCCAGGCGGAACCTTCAGGTGGACTTCAGTGGCTCTGGGAGGCGGACGGGTCGCTCCTCCTCGGTGTCTCCAGACCGGGGGATCACACCCACCTCGCCCTACTCTGTGCCCCAGATCGCCCCCATGCCAGTCAGCAAGCTGTGCCCCCTCTGCTCTACCACGGAGCTAACCAATCCCCCGGCCATGCCGAACTACAACACCTGCACGCAGTGCCGCTCCACCGTCTGCAACCAGTGTGGCTTCAACCCCAACCCCCACCTCACTGAGGTAAGCAGCAAGCACTGCTTGTTAACATGCTGCATGTAACACAACGAGAGGTGTCAGCAGAGGTGTTGAAAGTACAAAGCATACTCAGCTGTGTTTACCAGTTTCTAATTAAGACCTACTGTAAATGACCAGGTAAAGGGAGTTCAAAACTAACTAGTGATCACTGCAATGAAAAGGAGTGAAAAATGATCAATCAAAGTCACTGGTTAGTTCTGACCTGAACTCACTTTACCTGGTCTGGAACTTCCCAAAACTGGTGAACACAAGTGTACTTAGACTTAGACTTTATAATTTCTATAGCTCTGGGTGTCGGTTCAGAGAACTATCTACTAAAAAGTGCACATTTTGCTTTTATAGTTAGCCACAAAAACAGGCATATGTTTTTATATCTACTATAGGTACATTGTTTTCTAGAATCTAGTCACTATTATGCAGGTAATCCCAGTCATACTCAAATCTCTGGGTCCCAGACATAGAAACGATTGCGGCAGAGCATTCTGTCAGCTGCATCCCGCCAGGCCGTCTTAGTGTCTCAGTCGGTCTGGCTCCCTGGCTCATCAGCCTCTGTTTTGACAGCAGCCATTGGCAGGAGAATGACAGTGGTGGCCATCTCTCTGTCCTTCCCTTGGATGTGCGGGAAGGCTGGCGACACAGAGCAGGCGAGTTTCAGAGAGGAAATGAGGAAGGAGATGCTATGGGTTCTTTTTTGCCCCAAGAATGCGTAAGAAAAGCCATGAGTGCCACCGAGGCACGGAGCCAACACCAGCACACAGTTGAGAGGAGTTCTGGTCGGCCTGCCATCATGTCTTGTAAGGGTCATTAAGGTGGTTTATTCTGGAAATGGGACCGGAGAGAGAATGTCAGAGAGGGAGGGAGAGAGAGAAGGAGAGATGGCAAGAGAGAGGGAAGGGAGAGAGAGAAGGAGAGATGGCAAGAGAGAGGGAAGGGAGAGAGAGAAGGAGAGATGGCAAGAGAGAGAGAAGGAGAGATGGCAAGAGAGAGGGAAGGGAGAGAGAAGGAGAGATGGCAAGAGAGAGAGAAGGAGAGATGGCAAGAGAGAGGGAAGGGAGAGAGCGCGGGGGGGGCAGAGAAAAATTGGCAACGCTTGTTTGTTCATGTTTGAAAAATGAACATGTACAGTGTATTTTTGGTTAGTGATATGCACTGTACAGTGTTTGTTTAGGTCATGTTAGTGAAATGTACTGTGCAGTATGGGTACATATCCTCATGTTAGTGAAATGTACTGTGCAGTATGGGTACATATCCTCATGTTAGTGAAATGTACTGTGCAGTATGGGTACATATCCTCATGTTAGTGAAAAGTACTGTGCAGTATGGGTACATATCCTCATGTTAGTGAAATGTACTGT
>JACXGI010015930.1:0-16506 GCA_016801175.1 Esox masquinongy | reverse complement strand
TGTGTGTGTGTGTGTGTGTGTGTGTGTGTGTGTGTGTGTGTGTGTGTGTGTGTGTGTGTGTGTGTGTCGTTCCTCAGCAGTAAGGGCAGCACCCTTTCAAAGCGCAGCTCTAAAAAGGGGGCGGAGCCAGCTGGTAAATGTGATGAGGGGCGTGTCCAGGAGGCCCAGGTGCAACCGGAGGAGCTGGAGAGGAATCAGAAGATCCTGCAGTGGATGATGGAGGGGGAGGCACTACGACAGAAGAAGAACACACACGGGTAACACACACACACACACACACACACACACAGGTTGATGTTTATATGTGTACAGTAATCATGACATTGTTTATGAACTCAGTGAATTTTCACCTCCTCCCTCCAGGAGTACCACGGGTTCCAGGAAGGCTGTGGAGGCGTTGCGGCCCAGCTCGGTGGAGCGTCCTGGGGCAGTGCACCCTTGGGTGAGCGCTCAGCTACGGAACAACGTGCAGCCCTCGCACCCCTTCATCCAGGACCCCACCATGCCCCCAAACCCTGCCCCCAACCCCCTCACCCAACTGGAGGAGGCTCGCAGGAGGCTGGAGGAGGAGAGGAGGAGGGCCGCGCTGCTGCAGGCTAAACAGAGGTCAGACATTTGAAAGGTCACGTTTTCGGAAAGACGGCCAGTTGAAGTGCGACCTTTGACCTTTTGAGCTGGGTGTTGTGTGTCCGTATGTATAGTTTTCTCCATGTTGACTCCACTCTGTCTGCCTCCAGACACAAGTCGCTGAGCAGCAAGAAGCAGATCCCTCCGTGTGAGAACGTCACAGTGGCCTACTACTTCTGTGGCGAGCCCATCCCCTACCGCACCACGGTCAAAGGTCGCGTGGTGACCCTCGGACAGTTCAAGGGGCTGCTCACCAAGAAGGGCTTCTACAGGTGAGGGGTTGTCGTCATGGAGATCGTGGTTGCTGCTAAACCGGCGCCCAGGTACTTATCTAGGTCATCGATAGGTTGGCGACACGGTCTTTGGTGGGGAGATGGGTTTCGGGGGTTGGAGCAGGAGGTTGAACCCGCTTAATCAAGTTTCATCTGTGTCTCCTCTAGGTTCTACTTCAAGAAGGTGAGCGATGAGTTTGACTGTGGCGTTGTGTTCGAGGAGGTCCGAGAGGATGACGCGATCTTGCCCATCTTCGAGGAGAAGATCATCGGCAAGGTGGAGAAGGTCGACTGAGCCGGGGAACAGGAAATGGAGCCGGGAGGAAGTAGGAAGTGGAGGACTAAGAACTCTGAGGAAAGACTGAGCCGGAACGGGGGTTTGGAAGACTGGTGGAGGTACTGATGGATGGAAGAATGCCGGGAGGGGAGGTGGAGGGAATGTAAATGAGCGTTGGGGTGGGAAGAGAAGAGGGGAATGGCACAGAAGGATCCAGCCTGCAGGCGGAGTGCGTTTAGGAAGTAGGATGAGAAGTTGGGAGGCAGCGACAGACTGACGGGGTGAAAAGCCGATCTTTAAACAGTCTTCCACTTCTGCTCTGGAGGAGTTCTTCTTCCAGGTCAGGCTGCTGCTCGGGCTGACCGAGGGTTGTGGCTGAGCTCCATTCCCGAGTCTCCCTCCCTCCCCCCGGCAGACCCTTACCGCGGCCCTGAGGGAGGGGCTGCTTGTGTCCTAGGAGGTGAGGTTTTCATGATTGAACGGAGCCGTCGTCGACTCACGGACTTCGTGACCTGTGACATCGTGACGACATCGCGAGGAACCCCAAGGCCTCGTTCTCCCCCAGCGACGATGTCAACGCGTTTTGTCGAAGGCGACGAGGAAACAAAACGACCGTGTTCTACAACTCTTGTTTACTAAAGCTGCATATTTTTGATACAACTCTGTGTCCACGGAGAACAGGAGAAGTAGCCTTTTTAACGTGAACGAACTCATTTTCCGTGTTGGGTTGGGGGGGGGTAGTGTACAGGTACTAGGTGGTTCTGTCGTTGTACAGGCTGTGACTGCGTTGCCAACGGCTCCCGGTTCCCATCACGCCGCACTTCGTTTGCCACACCCCACGGACTCGGATCCAGAACAGTGCCCCCTAGGGGATATCGGGTGCTGTTCGCAAGGCCGGCTGTGTGTCTCTAAACGAAGAAAGCTGGGCCACGCCCCCTAAGTCAACCCCCCAACCCTGAGGTGATGCGCTGTTTCGTGTCGGGGCACTTCGTAGGGGCTGGGGTGTGCTTAGGGACGGGCCCGCCCCTGTGTTTTATATGTGTAAAGGTATGTATATATTAAAGCTAGCTGGCTGAGTCCTGTCAGGACCGCTGTTTTTTCCTATTGAACTTCTCCAGAAGGTCTGTCCCCTTCAAGTCCAGTCCCAAAGGCCAACCTGTTCCCTATGTAGTGACCTACTGCGTGCCCTTATGGGGTCACCACCAAGGGTATAGGGTGCTGTTTGGTATGTGGAACCCGGAGTCTGCAAAGGGAGACTGGTAGAACTGTCGTAGGAGCGGGTTCCTCTCCGAGCTCTGCCAAGGGAACCGCTGTGCCGGTTCCATCTCAGGGCTTCCCGGATTGTCTAGGCTCTGGCCCCATTGAGTTAAATGATTATCTGACCCCCACAGTGTCAAACCAATAATGTATTCATTACCCTTGTTTACCGACTTAGTTCTAGTCATGACAGTCTGTCCCTAAAATACTTTAAACCGGTTTGTGATAGTATTTAAATTTAGAAAGTAAGGTTTTAAAATGCATTCAGGATGGAGAACAACTAGTGAGGTTATAAATAATTCTGTGCAGAAAATAAAAACGGTGATGTTAGTCTCATTTACCAGATGGTTCTGTCCACTCGGTTCTACGGAGTTCTAGGACACACACACGGGTTCCTAAGAGTCTTATCGATCCCAAATAAGGTCACAATATTTTTGATGTGCTTTTTTTTTTTTTCTCGCAAATCCATTTAAGTGGATGTGGATTTTTGTTTTTTGCGAGAAGTAAAAAACGCACTAAATATCTGGAAGGTTCTGTGCATCCATTGATGGATCGGGCCGCTGTGCGCGCTGGAGTCTTGTTTCATGTGTTTCATTGCGAAACCTGCATGACGTGCCGAAACGTGTGGGCTGCTGCACCCATTCCCTGCTGTTGACATTAATCATTGCTGCTGGAATTAAACAACACTCCCGTGTTCATTTTTAAAAACGTTTGTTCAAATAGCCTCAGATTTTTTTTTTTTTTTCGATCGCCAACGTCAGAAGTGTGAAGCAGAGAGATGTGCTGCGGTGTTAATTCTGTCAGATCAGATCACCGTGAGAAAAACAAATGCGAAGGTGAGGGCATAATTCAGCAGAGATGTTAGAGCTACAACTAGCCTGAATTTTAATGGGCCTGTAGAGAATAAACATCATCTGCACAGAAGCTTCTGGATCTTTAGTTCCCCCAAGGTTCAAGAAGTCATTACAACCACTCTGTATTCAAATCAGCCCCCCAGTTTGGGAACCGCTGGTCTATCTAGTATGATCAGTTTCTATAATTAACTGATTTGTGTTGGATGGATCTTTGTAAACAGCCAAAGAACCTCATAACGTGTCTGTGTTGTGATGTCTCTCTCTTTGCTCTCTCTCCCCCTTTGGTCTCTCTCCGGACTCTCTCTCCCCCAGTCTCCTGTCTCTCTCTCTCTGGTCTCTCTGTCTCCCTGGTCTTTCTCCAGTCTCTCTTTCTCTCTGTCTCCGTACTCTCTCTCTCCGGTCTCTTTCTCTCTCCGTTATGTGTCTCTCTCCGGTATGTCTCTCTCTCTCTCTCTCTCTCTCTCTCCGGTATGTCTCTCTCTCTCTCTCTCTCCGGTATGTCTCTCTCTCTCTCTCTCTCTCTCTCTCTCTCTCCGGTATGTCTCTCACTCTCCGGTCTCTTTGTCTCTGGTCTGTCTCTATCTCTGTCTCTTGTTTCTCTGGTTTCTCTCTCCGGGTTCTCTCTCCGATCTGTCTCCCTCTCCAGTTTGTACAGTTTATGTCCCATTAAATGCATCTCAGCCTGGTCCTCATTGTTGGTCCTAGCCCCTTCATGGTGCACTGCCTTTGCCCGGGACCTGTGGGGTCTGGTCAGAAATACTGCACTCTGAAGGGACTAGGGTGGCATTTGGGACATAGGTTCTGTTTGTGTCTCAGGTGGCCTACTATTTGTGGAAGCTACTTCTAGCTGATCCTAGATCTGCGGTTAGGATTGGTGTCTATTCATCTTATCCAATACCTGTGGCTAGGTTAATGTCTAACTCTTCAGGTTAGGGCTGGTCCTAGATCTGTGATTAGGTTAGGGCTAGTCCTAGATCTATGATTAGGTTAGGGCTGGTCCTAGATCTATGATTAGGTTAGGGCTGGTCCTAGATCTATGATTAGGTTAGGGCTGGTCCTAGATCTATGATTAGGTTAGGGCTAGTCCTAGATCTATGATTAGGTTAGGGCTGGTCCTAGATCTGTGATTAGGTTAGGGCTAGTCCTAGATCTATGATTAGGTTAGGGCTGGTCCTAGATCTATGATTAGGTTAGGGCTGGTCCTAGATCTATGATTAGGTTAGGGCTGGTCCTAGATCTATGATTAGGTTAGGGCTGGTCCTAGATCTATGATTAGGTTAGGGCTGGTCCTAGATCTATGGATAAGATAAGTTGTCTGATTCTAGACCTGTGGTTAGATTAGTATCTAATGAATCCGATAAGGATGGTGGAATCGTAAGATGATCCTCAATCTTTGGTTTAAGGATCAGTTATATCCTGAATTTGTGCCATCATTCCAGTCCATGTAGGCCAAACACCGCTTGGGACAGGAAGTGGCAGGTAGGGCTATGGCATCACGAACGAGTACCAGGCTACCATAAATGGTCTAGTAGAGAAAAAGCATTGTAGGAATATTTTGTCATTAAATCCAAGATGACGGACTCCACATCCCCACTCTGAATTATGACACCTTAGTTTTTCCATAATTTCCAAGCAAGTTCTTATTTTATATTGAATTACTTTTACGATGTGTAAATGGACTAGTCAATTTGTCTTTTTGTTTTAGTTTGTTTTTAAGACATTTCCACCGTGAATTGCATTTAATGCCATGTTATGTGGTAGCATGTGGGCGTGTCATCCAAAATGGCACCCAATTCCTTGTGAAGCGCACTACCCGCCTCTGGTTAAAAGCGCTATTAGAGGGAGCAGAGGGTCATTTTGGGCGCTTGTTGGAATCCCCTTGAAAACAATTGCCCTATCATTGACATGCTGTTTTTATTAGCGTCACCTAATTTTAGGAAATTAATTTGGCTGTACGGGAGTTATGCACGCAACACAGGGCGGGGTTGCTAATCCAAGATCATTGTTGATGCTTAGATCATTCGACCAATCAAATAGCGTTACATGACCGGGGGGGGGGCGGTTTTCTGATATCTTGTGAAAAACTGTGTGCCTTCTACCCCACTGTCAGCTGTAAGAATCGTAGATTGCTGATTGTCACGGAAACCCGTCAATACATGTATATTCTGTTTTTAAAATGTTCAAATACTTTTAGTTTTGGCTTATTTGTTGAACAACGTAAGGCTTTGTGTCGTCATTGAGCCTGCTCTTCACTATGTAAATATGTACATTGTCATATTTCCTATGTTTCTGCCTGCAGCATTCTGACAGCCAGACAGTCTCTTGAAGTTTATGAATGACTGACTAGCTGTGTCAGAGCGCCGGAATCACTTGTACATTTCTTTTTTAAAAGGTACTTCGTTAATAAAGACATTGAAGAAAATATGTGCCTTCTCCTGGTGTGGTAATTTGTGTTGCTAGGATGGAATAAAGGAGAATTCAAAGATATACCGTATAACCCCGCACAGAAACATACACACCCCACAACCACCACAAAAACATAATTAAATTTTTTTATACTTTCTGGGAAAATTCTAACTATATTTACTCTGCTCAAGGTTCTTGGGCTGATGGTTTGTCTTCCCAAAACCTACATTTCAGGCAGTTTTGGTGAACACCGTTGACTCAAAATGTCTAAGCAACATCAGTCCATTTGTTTTCGGCTTACCTGGTTAAAATGAATATATATTTTTAAAGGCATTAGGAAAAACATCATTCCACAACCTATTCAATTCAGTAGCTAACACGGAATATTAAACTGCAATATACTGTTTCGAAGATATGTCTATAGGCAAATGTGAGTACGCCGCCATGTGGAAAACTGGGGAAACTTTTTTTTTAAAATTGAGTAATTACAATACAGAAATGTTGTGCAATAACTAATATAAGACAAACAAAAGGGAACAATTGACATCGAACTTTACAGGGGTCTTCAATAGATATTTTAACCAATTCAACTGACGCAAATGACGTACTACACAGGGTCAAAGTTTGCCTGTAATACGTCACTCCAGGAACACAGTTGAAATGTCAGCTTCCTACAAAAAGAATGCGTGCATCCATGCTCCAAGTGTGTGATTACTTGATATTTAGCAATAATTAAACCCAAAAAGGTTAAGTTACTACGCTAAGGAGGTTGTATGCAGATCGTTTGAATACGTATTGAGCTGTAGAAGTTGGTCATTATTTGACGACGTTTAATGATTTCGCGGCGGAGCTAGGTGACCAATGTAGCTAGTAATCTCGACAGCCATGGATCCGCTAGAAATGGTATTGGATGAAGTGGCGCTGGAGGGACTAGACGGTATTACTATCCCCAGTGTATGGATTCGCCTGGAAAACAGAAACCCTGCTTTCCCACTGAAACTAGACTCGTACACCAAAGAGTTCATTTGGAGATCCCTGGCTTCCCATCCCGAAGTCAACTTCTTCGAACTGCCGCAAGAGAGAGATGATGTTGTGCTGTTTGATCGGTGAGTCGGAGTTGCCTGGCGCAATATTTGGACATGGATCTTACATGTGTTTTGAATCGTTTGATAATCTGTGAATTTAATAGCATGTCCAACTAGTTAGTTAAACCATTCAGATACTGACATCAAAGCTGCTTGACACCACTAAATAGATACTGCAGCTAGTCAACTAAACTGCATAGCGAAATTGCCAGTTACGCTCAGTGCCTAAAAAAATGTCCAGGTACTTGAAGTTGACGAAGCCACTATCAGATAAAGACTTGAGCCTTTTTGCAGGTTCTCCTTTATCGACCCACATACCGGAATTCAGGAAGTGGACGGTTTTGACACTGCGGATTGCTATCCGGTCCAAATTGTATTGGAGAATAAGGACGGAATCCAAGGCTCCTGCCTCTTCTTCAGGGAGAGGAAAGACGTCACCCGAGCCGTCCGCAAACACAACCTGACGCCATGTCTCACGTTGGAGGAAGCCTTCCAAAGGTATCTTGGGCAATTAATCTAATTACCCTCGGTCGTTTATTGAAATCGATGGATCATTTATACCTAAACGTTCCCAAAAACTAGCATGCCCCCGCCTCCATGCTTTACGGTTGGTATTAGTTGCTACTGTTCAAGATGGAGCCGGATGCATTGTCTTTAATGATGATTACACTGAACATAAGACTAACATTGACATTGTGTGTGCTCTTTTGGTTATAAGTAGAGAGACCTCCTGCATCACTTCTAAATTCCAGTTCATACCCTCTTTACATGTTGTTACTCATGTGTTCTTTGGAAACTCCTCCCTCCTGAGTACCTCAGGTTAACTAACATCCATTGGCTCTCTCTTTCTACTCTCCCCCTTTTCTCTCCATTTTCTTCTTGTCCCCTTTTCTTTTCCTCAATCACCTCCTCTCTGACATCCTATTCCTTTTTTCTCTGTCGCCTTACGTCTTTCTCCAGGTGGGGCAGGACGCTGGTTCTGGTGGCGTCCCAGAGGGTGAGGTTCCGGGTGTTGATCGGTGACGCGGGAGACCCTGATGTCAAACTGTCGGATCATTCCTACTGTATGCTGGAGAGAGTGGGCAGAGCTCGCTGGCAGGGAGAACTGCAGAGAGACTTGCACTCCTGCTCATTCAAGTAGGTGCACGCACGCATGTGTAGGTGCGCACGCACACCTTCTCCACCATCACTATTAACAGCTTTACTTTCATCCATCCACAACTCTCATCTGTGACCCGGGCTTGACATTAGCACCCGCAGAATTTGGTTGTGGCGTGTAACGCAGTCGCGCTTACTAGCCACTTTGGCGGGTGGCATTCTGTATATCTATATATATATTTTTTAATTTTACTCTTCTCAAAAGACATCTAAAATAATAAACTCATTGCAATGTGAGTGACACTACGAGCTATGTCCCTACAACTCCCATGAGCACTACCTGCATACAGTTTTGATTCAGCCCATTTGTTTTAGGCCTATTTCCTTGTGCTTGCGTGCCTGTAATTGACAGCACGAACAAGACAGGCTATGATGTAGCACACCATAGTCAACTTAAATCATATAAAACGTAATTTCCCAACAACAGAATTGTGACTAGTGAAAATGCTGAGTGGCTTGTAACTTTGGAAAACCACAAGCCATAGTGGCTGGTGAGCATGTCAAGTCTGTGATGTAGCTCAAATGCCACCAGTCTGCTCTGAGTCAGCTGGGCGAATAAGCTGTGTTGTGATTGGCATGAGCCAGGGCCACTGTAATAAGCTGTGTTGCGGTTGGCCAGTGCTGAGTCCACTTTGCAATAAGATGTGTTTTGATTGGACGGTGCAGGACTGATGCAAGGAAGATGCACTACATGAGGAAGTCTCTGAAACAGAACAATCTGGTTTCTATGCAATCTCACATCCTACGACTACCCAGTGGAGCTCAGCAACACTCCATTCTACTGCTGCTCAAGCGTTTCCATGTCGACCGGTCAGTATACACACATGCGTACCACTCTTTCTGTCTCAGGTTTTTTTTTTTTTGGAGAGGAACATATTTTCCAATGCAAAATCCTCTATGTTCCGTAACCTAATTCTTAGTTATTGCCCTAAATTTAAACCTGGCCCTGTCTTGAACCCTATGCCTGAAATAGCCTTTTCTAAAGTATGGTCTAGCAAAATGTCCTCACCAGATTTGCCAGGGTTAATAAGCAAGTCCAGTAATATACGTACACACACAAGCCCTTGTAGGCTTGAGCACCTTTTGGGGAGCAATAGTGGATTTACACTGGGAAACCTGTTTTCCTTAACCCTGAAATCCCATGCCGAAGCCTAACACCTCAGCCAAATTCCCACTTTCTAGAAATGGAGGTGAAAGACTCTGACTTAATCACAAATTGAATGTCATGAAGTTGGGGTGGAAAAAAATGTGAGGAGGTCTTTAGGTCTACATATTGTCCCTAGTCTACTATTAATACACACACACTCTCTCTTCCTGTCTCTCACTCCCTCCCCCTCCCAGGCGTAGTAAGTATGACATCCTGATGGAGTCGACGTCCAATGTTCTTTTAGAGTACCCCGACCACATCGCCTCCATGTCCACGCTACGAGGCCGGCTGGTGAGATCCGTGTACCTTGGGATTGTATAAAATAAAAACGCGTAACTACGTTTTGGCATTTCGATATTTATGTAACAACGTAACATGTATTTATATGAACATATATTTTTTTCAGACATGCTATGCTTTGTTGGAATGGAAAGTGGTGAATGACAGTTTTCTTTGAAGTGCAGTGGGTCAGACTCTAACCTATACTACAACTGCACATGTGGACCAGTGACAGCATCTTGGACCAGTGGGCCACACAAGGGCACTCGTTAGGCCGTTCAGACGTAAACATATGTATTTCTCCTTCATCGTGGGTCTTGTCTTTCCGCAGAATGTGAGTGAGCGGTCCTTTAAGCGTGTTTACCAGTACATGCAGGCAGCCAAAATGGTTCAAGTGCTGAGTAAACCAGTCGAAGAACTCAACCCCGCAGCCGGCGCGTGTACGACCCTGAGAGGTATTTAACCAGCATCCTAAACACTAAGCCCCCAGCGTTCTGTAAATCTGGTCCCCTCTTAATAGCCTGTACGCAAATGGTCTTCAGGCCCGTGTTGAACTCCTCTTCTCCTGCAGGTACCAAGCTTTTGGCTCGCTGCCTGAAGCTGATCAAGCCCTACGTGAGGAAGACTGAGGCCGAGGCTGAAGCTGACGACGAGGATGATAATGACGAAGATGCCGGAGCAGCAAGCAGGAATTGCTTCCCATCAGAGGGGCGGTTCATGGAGAAAGACCTCCTCTCGCAGGCCTATGACATCAGTACGTTTAAGTTAGACATTGTCTTATTGGCCGATGGCATCAGCATGATTCAGTCGAACATCTTACTGGCTGGAGGGGTCGGTGCCGCACATGCTATTATGTCTACCCACCTGAATACCTTGTTTCCCCAAAATCTGCGAATTTGTACAGAATATGTTCCATATTTATTGTATAATATCAAAGGCAGTGAGATGTTACAACAGTTATGTGAAAAATGCCCCCAGCCCCTGGAGAGTTTATATATATTTTTACATATTTGGACATATGGATATGTAATCTTCACTTCAACATGATTGATAGGTAATTAAACCCAATTTTACAAATGACACTGAAAAATGCCACTTTGCGTTTCTGTAGGTTGTTTATGAAGAAATGTTTGCAATTTCTTTGTGCAGAAAAAATAAGTACACCCCTAACAGGATAACTGGTGTTGCCTCCTTTGACTGAACTAACATGTAGCCATTTTTTATCACTGACTATCATTCTCTTTGACCAAGAGGAATTTTTGTCCAATTCTCTTTACAGTCCTGCTTCAACTGTCATTTTCAAGGGCTTTCTTCCATGCATGGACCTCTTCAAGTCCCCCGAAGCATTTCAATGGGTTTGACGTCTTTGATTTGACTTGGCCATTCCATAACCCTCTTAATTCTTTTTTGCCATTCTGTTGCAGTTTTGTTTGTGTGTTTCGGGTCGTTGTCCTGTTGCAAGATCCACTTTTGGTTGACCTTCAGCTTTTTGACAGATGGCCTCACATTGTACCCACAAATTCTATGGTACAATGTGGAATTTGTGGTTGACTTAATGGCAAAGCAGCCCCAAACCATAATGCCGCCGCCTCCATGCTTTAGGTTGGCATGTGGTTCTTCTGTTCAAAGACAGTGTTTTGTTTTTGCCGGTCTTCATGTCTTCCATTGTGGGCAGATAACTCCACCTTTAACTCATCCTTCCAGAGCACCTTGTTTCAGTTGTTTTGGTCTTTACTCAGGTGTTGTCTGGCAAATGTCTTGATGCTCTTTTTTGAGAGTAGAGGCTTCTTCCTTCCTGACCTCTCATGTAGGGCAAGTTTGTGTTGTCTCTGACTGTGTCATGTACTTCAACATTGTGAAAAGAGAGGCCTGTAGATCCCTTGATGATATGCTATGGTTCTTAGAGACGTCTAGGAGCATCTTTCGGTCAGCTCTGGCCTGAATTTGGAAGGAAAACCTGTCGTGTGTAGATTGCCAAGTGTCTGGAATGTTCCATATTTGTAAATAATCCATTGGACAAGTGTAATGATGTACTTTGAATTGCTTGGAAATAGCTTTGTAACCCCTCTTTCAAAGTTGTTTTTGTTCTTTTTTGAGTGACTATTTAAATTAGGTTGCATCCATTGATTTAATGAGGTTGGAATTTAGCTCAAATATCCCAAGGTTTTTGAAGGGGTAAACTTTGTCATGTGACTAGCTAGTAACCTCTTTTAAATACCAATTTTATATCGATGAAATAACTGTAGGCCGAGTCTATTGTCTTTCTGATCTCTAATTTAAATGTGTAGGCCTGTGATTGTGCCTATAATGTTTGTCATTGGTCAACTGTCATGATGGGCAACTTTTTTAGTCACAGAAGAGATGGTTTTGTGCAATTTCCTGAAGTGCCCTTGGTCTATAGTACAAAGTAGATTAAACAGGCAAATTTATAAAATGGCAATGGTGGTTATATTTTGGGCCTTATACAATCAGGAACCAAATCACGGACAAAACAAATGGTAATCTTACTAATGACTCGCACTTTGAGAACCACTGTGTTTAATTGATAATCTCTATGTAAAGTTATAAACTCTTTACATTTAGTTTCTCATTGGTGTAATGTACTATTCTCTGCCTTGTGATTGGCTTATTTAGTCTTGTCCAGTGGGACCAAAGGCATCTCCCAGAGTGCATTGCGGTTAAGAATGGGCATTGGCAAGCTGGAGTCTCGTATGATGGTCAGAGTGCTGGAGAGGACAAACATGATCAAGGTAACCCTTAGTTGCATGTAGTTATTTAAACATGTGTTTATTTAAACAGACACCCCATAGTTTTTAATTTGAACCAATCAGTTTTTAGTTTACTACATCATCCGGACGTGCTCTAATTTCTGTCTCTTATGACGTTTTTTGTAAAGTTAAAAACGTAATTTTTATTTTAAAATTGTTGCCATATGAAAAACATTTTTTTTATATCTGTTACAAATATACTGCATTTAGTGCATCATCAATAACCTATCTATATATATTACATGTATTTCATTTTCATAAAAACTTTCAGACCACACAAGGCAAGACAAAACTGAAATCTGTTCCGTTGTTTTGCTAAAGACATCTTGAGAAAGAAAGAGAACATTTTGTGTGTGCGTGTGTGCGTGTGTGTGACAGGGTTTGATGGAGGACGAGGGTCGCCAGAGGACCGCTAAGTACATCAGCCACCTGCTAGTGGGACAGAGTGACCTGCTCCATCATCTAGTCAAGGAGCAGGAACGATCACAACTACTACGCACCGAGGGCGTCCCCACAACCCCAGCACAAACACCCCTGAAAACACCTGCCACGCCACAGGCTCCAGGCAGAGAGAAAAAAGCAGACACTCCCAGGACTCTGGCCACCCTGAAAACTCCAGCCACCGAGAAACTGCCAAACCCTGAGAAAGAAGAGGAGGAGGTGGAGGAAAAGGGGGATGAGGCAGTGGATGACTGTCAAGTCAAGAAGGGCAAAGCAAAGGGGAAACGGAACAAGGGAACCCAGAAAAGGAAGGCAAAGAAAACCGGCAAGCTGTTGAAGCAATCTAAAGTCAACTTCCTGGTCACAAACTCCACGCCAAAGAGTGAGCCGGCCTGTTAAGCACCCTAAGCACTATGCCTGTTAAGCCCCCTAAGCACTATGCCTGTTAAGCACCCCAAGTACTAGGCCTGATAAGCACCCCAAGTACTAGGCGTGTTTAATGGTCCCTATCATTCAGTATTGTACACTACGGCCCCAAAGTAACATTGGATGTAATGGCGTCCCGTGCCCATCTTTTTTCCTATGTTGAGCACTGATCTTGAGCAAAACTCTCTGACCAAAATAGTACACCATAAAGAGAATAGTGTGGCATTTTTAATATGTTCATAATATGTTCAAGACATGACTTGCTCTTTCTTGATCCTTGTTTACTGTTTCACCTGTCTCTCAGGTAAGGCCACGCCCCCTGCCAAACAAAAGCCAGAGCTGGAGTCCTCTCTCAGTCCAGACAAGGAGGGGGAGGCTTCTAACATCTGTCCTGACATTTCATTGGACCAGACGAAGTGTATGATTCCCAGTGAGAACAGTGTAGAGGACAGCGTCATGGTCATTGAGGAAATCCCCAATCAGGAGGTATGTGGGGTTTTGGTTTTCCTCCAACAGACATAATTTCTTCAGATCCAGTGCTGGAATTCAATGTCTAAATCCCTGTTTTTGTCTCTCTCACTTTAACCATGTCCCCCTAGATTTGTTGGGACCGTCGCCCAGAAACATACCGGCAGCTAAAGAGGAAGAACTTGATTGTTGAAGCCGTCCGGAACCTCAAGATCATCGAAGGCATCTACACGTCAGTCACAAAACTTCCTGTACTTGCCTCATACTACCGAAACCATGGCTCTCCCATCTTCCTGTCTTCCAGACACTTTAGTTTTTATTCTAGGCGACACAATGGTTTTTCATTTACAAGTGTGCCCTGAAAAGAGTTTAAAAGAAAGAAAATAATTGAAAACACTAGTGAGATGAAAACATAAGAACATCGAAATATAGAGAAAAGGACTTTTTGTTTCTGATATGATTCAAAGTATAAAAAAACAATGACCAGAAGAGACAGAGCCTCTTTCAGACCACTTAGAATGCATTTGTGGTCACCTAGGATTCAATGCTCATCCTCTCTCTCCTCCCTCCCTCCCTCCCCAGCCTGCAGAGGTTGATACAGGATGAGGAGAAGATGGAGGGTGTGAATACTAAGTGTTGTAAGAAGTCCATCCTGCGTCTCGTCAGATCCCTGTCTAAAGAGGGGTTGCTCAAGCTGTTCAGAACCACCGTTATACAAGACAAAATCAGCAAGAAGGTGAATGCACACACAGGATTCACATGTCGGACGTTGAACATGAATACGTGGATAGAAGCAACATACACTGCTCAAAAAAATTAAGGGAACACATAATCATCACGGTATAACACCAAGTCAGGGATTTCAATCTGTCCAGTTAGGAAGCATAAGTGATTGTGAATCAATGTCACCTGTTTTGGTGTAAATCAAAGTGAAAACCGGTGCACTGGAGAGGCAACAGCAAGACAACCCCCAAAAAGGAAATGGTTTTGCAGGTGGTGGCCACAGACAGTTGCTTTCTCCTTATCCTTCCTGACTGATTCGTCTCTAGTTTTGTGTTTTGCTAGTGGCCTTTTCACTACTGGTAGCATGAGGCGGTACCTGCAGCCCATTCAGGTTGCACAGGTAGTCCAGCTCCTCCAGGATGGCACATCCATATGTGCCGTCGCAAGAAGGTTTGCTGTGTCTCCCAGTACTGTCTCAAGAGCATGGAGGAGATACCAGGAGACAGGTCGTTACATGAGGAGAGCTGGACAGGGCCGTAGAAGGGCATCAACCCAGCAGCAGGACTGGTATCTGCTCCTTTATGTGAGGAGGAACAGGAGGATTGCCAGAGCCCTACAAAATAACCTCCAGCGTGCTACTGGTGTGCTTGTTTCTGACCAAACTGTCAGAAACAGACTCTATGGTGGCATGAGGGCCTGATGTCCTCTAGTGGGACCTGTGCTCACAGCTTGCGATTTCAATTGTTCACTTTGATTTTCCTTGTGAGTTTTTAATCCAGCCCTCAATCGGTTTGTGATTTTGGTTTCTATTGACCATTATGTCATTTTGTTCTCAAGAAATTACACAATGTACAGTAAAAATTTGATCTTTAATATATTTCCTTCATCGAGACCTGATGTGAAATTTAAGTGTTCCCTTCATTTTTTTGAGTAGTGTATTTGACCTTTTTGATTTGATCATAAACTACATGGTGTATAGACAGATTGATGTCCCCCCCTTCCTCGGACCCCCCTCACCTCAACTCTTTGTATTTCTTCCTGTGGTCCAGGTGGAGTTTGTTGTCCACCCCTCCATCAGTCCCTGTGATGGTGTTGTGAGATCCGCTATAGAACAGGTTCGCTTCCGCATCTCCAGCTCCTACCCTGCTGCCCGGTGAGAGAGAGACACGCGCGCGCACGCGCGCGCGCACACACACACACACACACAGATTAAGAGTATGGAAAGGTTTCTCTGTAACTGACTCACTCTTCCTTCTCCAGGAATAATGAGGAAGAAGAAGCGGAGAAGGAATTTGAGGGAGGGAGAGACTTGACCGTTGTGGGGAAGAAGAACAGTCCTGTTAAACCCTCTGGGGTTATAACCAAGGATATGATGGGAGATGACGAACTCAACGACTTCAAACCTTCCATAGGTACACTGTGTCATCTGTCTGTCTCCCGTCTGTGTGTGCGTCTCCCGTCAGTTGAAGAAGCTGACCATCCTCTCCTCAGTTCCAGGTCTGAGCAGGTCGCTGGGATTCCAGCCAAAGATGCCTCGTCTGAGACTGACCCACACCTTCCTGTGGTATGTAGCAGTTATAGACCCACCCGTCTGACGGTGTTGAGTCAGTTATAGACCTACCCGTCTGACGGTGTTGAGTCAGTTATAGACCTACCCGTCTGACGGTGTTGAGTCATTTATAGACCTACCCGTCTGACGGTGTTGAGTCAGTTATAGACCTACCCGTCTGACGGTGTTGAGTCAGTTATAGACCTAACCGTCTGACGGTGTTGAGTCAGTTATAGACCTACCCGTCTGACGGTGTTGAGTCATCTATAGACCTACCCGTCTGACGGTGTTGAGTCAGTTATAGACCCACCCGTCTGACGGTGTTGAGTTAAGCCATGTTTTCATCTTAATAAATGTGTTTTAATAAGTGTTGTTAGTCTTGCTAAGTAATGGACAATTAAAAGCATATACTTATGTATTCCTTCCTAACAATTCTCTTTATATTGTCTTGATTGATTGGTGAGTGGAAGGATGGTTACTGGGAAACCTAAAGGGAAAAAAAACTCCTGTTTAAACGGGAACGGTTCATTTTCCTAAAATCTCATCATATTCATTGATTTGATCCTGATCCGTCTGTCCTTCCAGGTACCTGATCTACGGACATCCCCTGAGACAATCCCCTGCCCTGCCTGACCTCCGACCCTCCACCTCTGTTGATCTTCCTGCTGATAACCCTAATGTCCAGACTACCTACCCCAACAGCAGCATCACTGTTAATCCCACTGGTAGCACTAATGCCATCCCTGACCCCTCAGACCGCACAGAGATC
>JACXGI010015929.1:0-16746 GCA_016801175.1 Esox masquinongy | reverse complement strand
CCCCCCCCCCCCCCCCCGGGTGACAGCTCTGAGGAGCGCCAACCTGACCTCTCGCTGTACTTCTCCCCCTCCTTCCCCCATTCTCCCCCTCAGCGCCAGGTGGCAATGACCTCTCCTCCGCTCTCTCGCTCTATCTCTGACTTAACCTTTCCCCCACTGAGAGGTCCAAAGTCCGGCCATGTGGCAATGACCTTTAACCCCAATCACCGGGGGGGGGGGCTTCACTGGCCTTTACATCAGAGTTGGGAACAGACAGATGTGGATGGAGCAGTGTCCTGTGGATACAGTACCAAAGGAAAATCACTTAAAGTGTGTAAATACCACACCTTGTGCGTGCAACACTTAAAACAGATTATCTTCTGACACGAATAGAAACAGCCGTTAGTGGAGGCATCACCCTGTAGCACCCTGTTAACGTCAGCACACCTCCCAGAGCGGACCCAGGCCGCTGTAACACCCAGACAGGCAGACACAACCACACCGTTCACCCAAATGGCAGCTATTTTTCCATTATTAAGGAACTAATTGAACCTACATCAGTTCAATTACTTGGACTGCATTTAGGTTTTCTTGTTTGAGCTCAACGCGCCGCGTAGAGAGAAATCGAATGAATTTACCAGGTAAGTTACCTAGGAATTTCCTGCAATTCCAAATGTTTTCACATGGTGCTGAGAACAACGGCATTGCAAACACTGCTCACATTCAACATTTTCAAAGTAGCTCTCTCATAATTACACAAGAAAGCTACTTCTTCTGATATTTCACAGATATCCATGTCCTATGGTATCATGTCATGTCCTCATATCACTTATATCCTCCCGTAATGTCCTCAAATCACACACAGCCTTCAACATGTCCTCAAATCACACACAGCCTTCAACATGTCCTCAAATCACACACAGCCTTCAACATGTCCTCAAATCACATACAGCCTTCAACATGTCCTCAAATCACACACAGCCTTCAACATGTCCTCAAATCACACACAGCCTTCAACATGTCCTCATATCACATATAGCCTCCAGTAAAGTCCTCAAATCACACACAGCCTTCAACATGTCCTCAAATCACACACAGCCTTCAACATGTCCTCAAATCACAAACAGCCTTCAACATGTCCTCAAATCGCACACAGCCTTCAACATGTCCTCAAATCACATATAGCCTCCAGTAAAGTCCTCATATCACACACAGCCTTCAACATGTCCTCAAATCACATATAGCCTCCCATCACGTCCTCATAACACACACATCCTCCCATCAAGACCTCATATCACACACATCCTCCCATCAAGACCTAATATCACATACAGTCTCCCATCATGCACTCATATCACATATATCCTCTCATCATGTACTCATATCACATCCTCCCATCATGTCCTCATATCATGTCCTCCCACCATGTCCTCATATCATATCCTCCCATCATGTCCTCATATCACATATATCCTCCCATCAGGTCCTCATATCACATACATCCTCCCATCAGGTCCTCATATCACATATATCCTCCCATCATGTCCTCATATCACATATATCCTCCCATCATGTCCTCATATCACATATATCCTCCCATCATGTCCTCATATCACATATATCCTCCCATCATGTCCTCATATAACATACATCCTCCCATCATGTCCTATTATCATAAACAGGCCCCCATCATGTCTTCATATCACACAGCCTCTCATTATGTCCTCATATCGCATTATGGCCTCCTATCATGTCCTCATATATAGCCTCCCTTCATGTTTTCATATCACATATATCCTCCCATTATGTCCTAAGATCACATAAGTACTCCCATTATGTCCTTGTATCACATATATCCTCCAATTATGTCCTAAGATCACAAACAACCTCCCATCATGGCTTCATATCACATATCCTCCCATCATGTCCTCAAATCCCAAACAACCCCCATCATGTCCTCATATCACATATGGCCTCCTATCATGTCCTCATATATAGCCTCCATCATGTTTTCATATCACATACAGCCTCCCATAACGCCTTCATATCACAGATATACTTCCATCATGTCATAGACACACAGCGTCTCTCCTCTCCATAGACCAGGTTCCAGCATCAGAAACAATCAGCCCTACACAGACAGAGCCCCTCACATTTAAACTCATCTGAATGGCAGAGTGAGAAGGCTGGCACAAAGGAGGAGAGATGGAGGGAGGAGGTGACTGCAGAGAGAAGGTATGAAGCAGTGACGGTAGGAGGTAGATAATAAATGATAGAGGGATGACACATCTGGCTTTGTGAGCAGTGTGGGTCTCTCCCTATCTGCACCACACCGATATTGCTGGATGGTAAATAAAAAAGAGGGATGAAGGGAAAGAGACAGGCGGAGAAGGATAAGAAAGGGAGAAAGACAAGTCAGAGAAAGAGGTGAGGAAGGAAGGGAGGGGAAGAGAGACGGAGAAAGAGGGGTGAGGTGTGAAAAAGACTGGTGGAGAAAGAGGATGAGGGAAAGAGAGAGACACACAGAAAGAGGGAAAGTGTTGATGAAGGAGGAAGACAGGAGGAGGCAAGGGTGGGGGGGGGCAGCCAGTGAAAGAGAGGGGATACGGAGAGAGACAAAGAGAGCAGGAAGGAGGAGGGAGAGAGACAGACAGACAAAGGGAGCAGGGAGGAGGAGGGAAAGAGGGGGTAAGGAGGGCCAGGGATGATGAGATGAGGAGGGATAACAAGGAAGGTAAGAAAGGTGAAGGAGACTGGTGGGAGAAGAGGGATGGCGAGGGGGACTGATCTGGATCCAGGTCAATGAATAAAGCAGCTGTGGTTTAAACATCTGACACTCTTCACTGTGTGTAATCAGACACCTTGATCTAGCCCATACATAATCCGCCTGCAGGCCAGGACTGGCGATATCTAGCCTACAGATACGGATAGTGTATCAAACCTCATGTTTACAAGTATAACCTAAAGCCATGTATCAGAGTAGAGATCAGCATAACTCATCCTCTGGGCTGTGTTCACACCATACAGCTTCAGATTGAAGCTCGATTCAGATGAATGCAATGATAACTGTAAGTACATGGAGAGAGGGGGTTGGAGAGAGAGAAGAAATAGAGGGTGAGGGGCTACTGAGATAGGGATTAGATCATGGTGGAAGACACAAACAATGAGAGAGAAAGAGACAGAGAGAGAGAGTAGCTGCAATTGTTCTACCAAATACTGCGATTCTGGCCAAAACACTTGGGAGAAATGTTGGAATCCCAGAAACAGATTGAGTTATTGAAGAGCCACGTGTTGAGTAGTTTTGTTCTTGTTTGAAACAATTGGTTGACTGTATTTTACATAACAGAAAGAACAGCATACAAACATATATTGAATAACAGCAAAGAAAAGGAACAGGCTCTGACAGACGGCAGAGCTTGGTGCAGACAAGAGGAGAAAAAACCTGGAGTAAACTATAAAACTGACATATTACACAGCGGAGATGTGATTACAAATATTGCATGCTCTTGTGATATGAACGCTGTCAACATTGCACCATTTCTCAAGTGAATCTGAATAACTGTGCAACCCTAGAGTAGAGAAAGTACAGTTGGAGAAAGAGACAGGAAGTGAAAGACAGTGAGAGGAGGACGGAGCTGTGGACTGATCCAGTCGGACAAGAAGTCACATGACTCACCAGCACACGCCCCGTCTATCTCCTCGTAGCCCATGCTACAGACGCACTTCCCCAACGGCACCAGCCAGTCACCGTCGGCGCCGCAGTACAGCTTGGGCGTGTCTCTTTCCTCAGCGTGGTCCACGCACGCCCCCCTGACCTCCACCAAGGAGGAGGAGTCGACCCTGGGCACGGTGTCAGGGAACGAGGCCAGGTTCCTCAGGGTGAAGGGGCATTTCTTATAGTAGACCCTGACAGAGACCAAGGCGATGCATGCCCCAATGTCCTGAAACGCCAGATAGAAGCCCTTCCTGGAAACAGGACCCACTTCTCGTACCTAGAAAACAAACAATGACATTTTTACAGTGTTTGCCCACTGGGGGGTGAATAAAGCAAATTGAATTAAACTTAATTGAATGGATTTTCGCATGTATTTCACAACAACCATGACCCCAGCATTCACTTCCCTCGTGGGATAAATTAGGTAGCATTTATTCTGTTTCGGCTGTTCGGACGACAATTTCGGGAACCACAATGTCAAACATTTGGAGTTGGCTGGAAGGCAGAAAACATACTGGCACAGAGGCTATAAATCAAATTATACTGCTGTTGAATGAAGTCAAATGGACCTCCGTGTTGAGCTTGAGGATGCGGTCTCCGAGGTCCATCTGAGTGAAGCTCTCGTCGGCTGCGATGGTGTCGATCTTGGTGTACTGGGCGGGTTTAAACGCCACACCGTGGGACTCGTCGGTCTCGTGATAGAACAGGTTGAAGGTCTCTTTGCAGGTCCCAGACACCCAGGGGATGGAGTTACAGTCCCTCAGAGTGAAGCGCAGCTCCACATACACCTTGAAGGAACGAGGAACAACACAGTCAGGTAGCTGAAGTTCAAAGCCACCTACAGAAATCAGAATGGTTCGTATTGGAGCCGGCCATCGTCGATGGGCCTGAGGTGTTTTCTCCACCCTCTGCTCTCCAGTGTTAGATGATCATGGATCATTGCCTTGGCCTAAGTGGACAGCTTAGTTCTATGGCTAATTGTTTTTGGATTGGGAGATGTTGGTCTATGCCTAATGGGGTTCCATCTCAGGACGTTGTTTGCGAATTGCCGAAATAAAAACCTAGTAATAAATAGCAAATAATGACAGGGAGAAAAAACAATCGCAAGGTAGGCGGAATAGTAAGTTCAACTAAACCTAAACCTAAACTAAACCTAAACCTTCTGTACACGCAAAAATGAACATTGGTCAAGGATGAACACAAATAGGAATCAGTATTCTTTGGCTATAGTTTTGAAGGCAGGCTTTTCTTTATGATTTATGCAAAAAGCATTTTCATTGTGTCTCTATGTGGAAATCCATTGGCTGCCAACTACTAATCCCACTGAGAGATTATTGGAAATCATTCATACAGATAAAATCCATACATGCCAGTTTGGTTACGCCCTAAAGGGAAAACCATTGTAAAGTAGCCACTAAGAGTGCGCTTAAGATATTTATTAGGCCTATTCTATTGAAATATGTTCTATATTAGTGAGAATGATTAAGATTCACAAAATATATGGACTCTAGTTACTCCGTGGCTTTTGTATATGTTTGTTAACCAATGTGTGTAAGTATAGTTTGTTACATTGCGCTGTTTCCTTAAACTGACACCTCCATGTGCACCTGGTGGTGATGCTGGGAAAGGCTGATGGGAACCTATGTCATTCTAGACATCCCCCAACCCTAGTTAAGGTCATATGTGTACGTGGCCCTTACCGGACATGAACCCACATCACAGGTTTTACCAGAACCGTGCTCAAACCTACTGAGCCATCAGAACCTCGACCCACCTTCTGTGCGGCCTGACGGAAGATCCAGTTGGAGCGAAGCCAGTTGTTCTGGTTAGGTTCCATTACATTACACACCTGGAAGGTATGGATAGGACGATTGTGTTCATCCATTTCTGTTATAGCATCCCACTGGAGAGGAGAAGAAGAAAACAGACAAGAGGAGAAGGAGAGGAGAGAGAAGAGGAGTAAGGAGATAGGAGAGGAGAAAAAGAGGGAACTTAAATACAGCAATCTTTCTCTCTACACTGAGGAGTTTACAACTCCCATAAATCTGTGTAACCCCAATTCAACCGTTCAAAGTTGGCCTTAGTTGAATTGACCATAGAATTTAATGGGAGTGACCTAACTGAGTAAAGTATGTGTCATTTAATTTTAAGGAATCACACAACTGCGAGGCAGGACTCCACATAGACGCTAGACCCAGACGAACAGGTAATGTGCTGCAGTAAATCAGAGGGTTGTATGTTGTTAAAGGGAAGGAGTTGTACTTTGTTAAGGGAATGCATTGTATGTTATTAAAGGGAACGTGTTGTATATTCTTAAAGGGAAGGTGATATATGTTTTTAAGGGAATGTGTTGTGTGATATTGAAGGGAAGGTGTTGTATGTTATTAATGGGAATGTGTTGTATGTTTTTATAGGGAACATGTTGTATGTTATTAAAGGGAAGGTGTTGTATGTAATTAAAGGAAAGGTGCTGTATTTTATTAAAGGGAAGGTGTTCCATGTTATTAAAGGGAAGGTGTTGTTGGGGATGATTAGCTGGGGATGAGTTCCTCCTTGTCTTTCTATACGCTAACATAGGCCAAGTTTGAAACGTCAATCTGCCAGATTTTTGTGCATTTAGGCAGAAGGCTCTTTGAACAAGATTACTGACTCCTAAGTCATGTGACAAGGGTGACAGCTCTGCAGTGTAAGAGCTTCATGAGGTCAGCAGGCCACCTGCCTCTGTGTTGTTAGAATAGAAATGTAATGGAGGTGTTTAGCCCCGACCCTCTGGCTCTACCCTCTATTAAACTGACACATACACACAGGCAGGTGTGTGTGTGTCTGACGGCTGAAGAATGACCCTGGACTACCTAACACCAAGCTGCTGGAATCAAATTACCTGTTGAGGAAAATGGTTTTAATCAGCTCAACAACAACACCCCAGATGCCCTTCAGTCTAGACAATCAACAATGTGCCTGTTGTGACTTTGACCTCAGGATGCACTCTTTTATCATTTTAATTCCCGGGGTATTTTACAACAAGCGTGGCACTCCTTTTGTAGTATTTCATTTTAGGTCAAATGTCAGCGGGCCAGATTCAAACCCATGCCCACTCATACACGTGTGCTGGGGTCAGCAGCTCAGGCCACCCTAGACCATGGACATCTCTACACACTCTGACCTCTACCTGCTCTGTCTCCTTGGGCAGGTGATCTTACTGAAGACTGCTGCGTAATAATAAGTAGTATCTGCATGCAACAGAACAGCTGATGTAGCCTTGCGTCTCTCCCGGCCCCTCACATCATTAACACAGACTTGGCGTCTCATCCATAACGCCTGTAAATTCCAAACAGTGAAAATACAACTCACCCACTTGTCACCCCCCTCCCTCGCTCCTCCTCTGTCAGATCCATCCAGTCCAATTAATATATGAGGTGAACAGACGCTCTTTATTAGCAAACGCACTTTAGAGAGTTGGGGAAAGAGGACACTAATTTGAGACAATTATTTCAGTGATAAACCGACTCTGTTAATAAGCAGTTTTATACTTATCTAAACACTACCTCCCAACACGGGAACCGCAATCAAGTACTAACGTTTGATGTCACAGACTCATTATCCTTTTTAATGACATGTTTTAATTCAATCAAAAGGACGACACGTTTTAATCTGTTTCTCCCTCAAGGTGTCCCAGTAATCATAACATAATTAAAACAAATTGATTTTGATTAGGTGTTATATTGCCTAATATGCATCATGTGGTATTGTGCAGCTGTGAATTCTAATCGGATCCCGACACCTTAGAACTCAGTTGGTAAGCTTCAGCCAAGTGTCAAAATCAAAATGTTGTTTAAAAACAAGATTTTCATTAGTGATATAAATGGCCTGACTTCCATGCTTATGAAATCAGACAAGGATATACAGACGCTAAGCATAAAAGCATTAAAGATCATTCCAGTTTACATTACCTACACTGCCTCAAATACAGAGTCTGGTAAAAAAATGATGCCTCATATCTAAGCCAAGTGTATATAGACTGTGATCGCTACGACACCTGAACAGGTATTTTGGCTATGAGTAATCCCTTATCAGTAGCCTCCTTTACAAACCTTCCCCATCCATCCCCCAAAGGTACGTCTTCAAAGGCTCTCTCTCTCTCGCTCTCCAGCTTAGAGAAACTAAAGCAGCTTGACAGAGTTAGTAAGGCTAGACAGAGAAACCCTGGGGTGGTCTTAGAATGCATCTCTCTGCGGAGCCATCCGTGTGTGCGAGTGTGGTTGGGGGACAGGGTGACGGGGAATGAATGACGTTGAGCCTGTGTGTGTGTGTCTCTGTGTGTGCCTGCCAAGCCATCTGTCCTCTGGAAGGCACTGCTGACATTCCACAGTGACCACGAAGCTGAGATGGAGGAAACAGCTGGCCCCCGGTGGCCATGAACAGCCCTCTGGGTGCCACAGCTCTCCACACTCCACCCTGACACCTCAGAGACTGCAGCTCTCAACACTGGAGCCACTCAGAGGGGAACGTCCACTTCAAACTAGCTGCTGTTATTTCCAGTCACTGGCTGATGGAAGATGATTTCGTCAGGCAAAGGAGCTGTATAGACTGCTGGAACTGCAGAGGGCGCCTTTTGAGCTGAGAAGGGAAAGCTGCTTGTCCAAAAAAAAAAAAAGCATCTGTAATGGAGCGTGTGTAGTTCCAGGAAGTGGGTCTGGGTAACTGTGTGATAGTGTTCAGACTGAGGTGAGAGGTAAGGGGTTGGGTAACGGGAAGGCCGAGGGGTTTGACAGAGAGGGAGGGGAAGGGGCAGAGGGCCAGGGGGAAGGATGGAGAAGGAGAACGAGCAGGAGGGAAAGAAAGAGGAAGGGGCAGAGGGCCAAGGGAAAAGGGGGGAGGACCGAGGGAGAGAGAGAGAAAATGCAGGTAGACGGCTAGCCCGGGAGGCATGAGGTGGAGGTCAAATCCCATCAAAGACATCTAAGAACTCTGTGGGTATTCAGAAGACTGCTGGTGTGTGTGTGCGCGTGTGTGTGTGTTTGTGTGTGTGATAAACGGCAACAACGCTAAAGACAGGACCCCTGCAGACACAGTAACCTGTGAGGGAGGAGACTAAAAGGCCTTGCATCAGACACACCAGGGACAGAGACAGAAAGAGAGAGAGACAGGGAGAGAGAAACAGGGAGGAAGAGACAGGGAGAGAGAAACAGTGTGAAGAATAACTGACTAACCGTAAGAAAACAACCCACACAGAAGGGCAGAAGGAAATAGCTTTCCAAATCACCCTCTGAACACTCTCTGAACTTGGCTACACGCATTTAAAAAGGATTAGAATGATATCAGTGCATCTCAGAATGTCAAGTGTCTACAGTCTGAAAAATACAAAAAGAGAAATCGTTAAAAATGAAAAAAATCAAAAGACCTAGATCCAATATCTATGTATTTTGCTAAAGTAAAAATTGTGCATTGGCAGATTTGAGGAAGATGCATCTAGGTAGAAATCCCCAACTGAGTTCCTTGGTGTTTTGGCTGCATGTCGCCCAATAGACTAATCTATCCTCATGGCCCTCAGGCACTAACTTAACTGATATGTATGTCTAGCTGGAAACCTAACTAAACTTATATGTATGCCCAGCTGGAAACCTAACTTAACTGATATGTATGCCCAGCTGGAAAACTAACTTAACTGATATGTATGCCAGTTGGAAAACTAACTTAACTGATATGTATGCCCAGCTGAAAAATGCCTACTGAACTAATCAGAATTCATTCATGTATTTCTCCAAAGATATATAAAAACTATCTAAAGAAACAATACAAGGGTGCAACAGTTCTCTGAGGAGGAATGAGAAAAGGTAAGAAATTGATGAAAATCCTGTAAAAGGCAGCTTTAACAATATCTGAATTATAGCCTGAAGTGCACAGACTACATCCCTGTAATTAAAACCCACTGATTTTAATTTTACCGTAAAGAGCCCCAGTACTGTAAGGTCACAAATACAAGTACCGTTACAGCCCAAAAACAATAGCATCGCTCTTTGTCTGTGTGTGTGTGTGTGTGTGTGCATGAAGTGCATTCTAATATTGGTGCATTCTAATATTAATATGGGGCTTTTGACGGCCTATTTAACTGGGAGTTTGATACCATTCTGGGCTGCGGACAGACTATCTGTACCACCGTATATAGTTACAACAGCACCAGTAGCCATGGACACAGCTGACATAATACTCTTGGTAGTCTCTGTAATATCAGGGGTCACGGGAAACAATATAAAACAGATGGTTAACCCCTATAGCAAAACTTGGTACCAAAAACGGGTCCCTAGTAGCTCAGTTGGTTAAAGAATTGCACTTGCATCTCCGGGGATTTGGGTTTCATTGCTATGGGGGGTCAAGAGATGAAAGGTATGAAAATGTAAGCATTTGTACGCCAAGGGTAAAGGGAAAAGTGTTGCAATATATTGCCACCAAGGTGTAATATTATGAGCCCTCGGAACTCAATATAACTATTTTATTAAAATACTTAAGCTATCAGACTGTTGGTTTTCTGGGAGAGAAGTGAAAACAAAATACCCAGAAGGAGGCAGCAGCAGAGTACTAACATTTTATTAAGAATACAATATAAAAATGTCCATAAAGTCGTCACCAACCGGTGAAGATCCTCTTGAGGAAACAGGTCTAAAAAGGTAGTATATTACAATAGTCTCAGTCCAAGGATGGCGCCAAAATTCTTCTGGTCTCGGCACACAGCTTCCCCGTCAGCCAAACGAGGGCTCACAGTGACTCAGGGCCAATCTGGACACAAGAAAAACTGGAGCAGTCACTTGCTTTGGATAACACTCAGAGTGTAACCAATAGACGTAAAGCGGTTGTTAAATGTTAGCTCTACCGGACAAAACTGTTCCCATATGATATGACGTTGTTAAAAGTATCTAAAAATGACCCTGAGTAAAGCAGAACCACTCTACATAACTATGAGACTATCTCCACTTGCCACCAAACACAGCCGATTACATAGGCCCCGCAGCCGGAGCTAATGCCCTCTACACCACACGTATAATTTAGCAAAATGCTACTTGCACTATGCCTGGGTAGTAGGTTTGTGCCGACCTCCTGGCCCTGTGCGTGATGTTGTTCGCCTAGCTACTCAAATGCTGCGGCCCTTCAGGGATCCGACAGCTGGCTCAGTCTGACATCTGGCGACGTGTAGAATGTTCAGGGTTTCGGCTCATCTAATCGTCCCTTCCTCTGCCGTCCCTTCCTCTCTTACCTCTGTCCCTTATCTCTCCTCTCTTCCATTCTCTTCAATTTCCATCCCTTTCCTTTACTTTTCATACTTCTCTGTTTCAATTTTTGGCTGTGAAAAAACCAAATGGACAGTCCCGGCCCTAATGTCATAGGTCCACATGGGCCACACCCTCAGTTCCGGTTGGCCCAGAGGTCCGCTCCTCAGTTCCAATTCACCAATAGAAAAGCCTAATGAGTTGAGTTCAGAGTTCACCCAGGAAGCAAGAGAAAACAATGATAAAACATGCAAACAAAAGTGGATTAACTGAAAATGTTACACATGATGAGTGTATAGATGTGAATAATATATATACTTCTATAACGCAAAAGAATAGTGTCAACAGCAAACCAAAACAAAACTTGAAATGTTGCAAAAAAGGAAACCCTGCTAAAACTAACAATTAACTGCTTGTCCACCACTTGACAGATTCAATGTTGTAAAGTCTGGATAAGAGCTTCTGCTAAATTGCCTGAATGTACCTTACATTATTTAACTTAACGCCCAAGGGCTGTTAACAGGACTAGATCGCCCACCTGATTCACTGTTCCACAGAAGGCTGAAAACTCTAAGAGGACGGACTGATAAGGGAAGGTAATTAATGTTTAGCTGCTTAGAGAAGGTCAGATTATTCTGACGAGCCGCCTGTCAGAACGTTCCCCGGTATGCAAACTGTTTTTGTCTACTACACTTTTTAAATATGCGTTGTTTAGATCCCGCATTTCTTCAAAAACAAGAATATAGATTGTTAATGTGTGTATGCGTGTGTGTTTGTTTGCCTTGTCGGTTAGCAATAAGATCCTAATGATTCGGCTGAAGGACACAAATCTAAAAGAAAAAATTAGGAATTTGTGCCAGAAAATGTCAGAGACTAATTTTGTCCCCAATCTGCCACTGCTGGTGTGTTTTAAACTGTTTTCTCCCTCTCCATTTAAGCACAATGACAATCTTAGTTTCCCACTAGAATTGTTCTGAATTTCAAGTCCAAATGCAGCTAAAAAGTTGAAAGAGCCTCTGAGCCCGGACGTGGCTGCCAAAGCCAGTCTTGATGCATAATTTAAAATGGCGGTGAAGACTGGAGAATTGATTTCTCCGTGAGATGAAGCCCATTCCAGCTCCTATATGAAAGGCAGACAGTCCTTTTAAGCCCCTTCCTTCCGCCCAACTGCCCCAGGAGTGAACCATTGCCATGAAACATCCCACAGGTCTGACTTGGACTAAGTGGGGCTGCTTTTAAATGGCACAGGTAAGGCAAATTAAACATTTAGATATAACCCATCAGAGCGGAGGTTGTAAAGTTTTATCTTCCATTTAAAAAGTTAAAACTCCTGTCTAGTGGTGATAAGGGGTTATCATTCCCTGCGAGAGGAGCTATTGGAATGACTGGAGCAGGCTCGTGCGTGTAAGTGTGGGTGTGTATTTTCCTTAGTTATTGGACTGTTTTCCCTCTCTCTCTCACACACACACACACACACACACACACACACACACATATACACAAAGAAGCACATGCTTACAGGGAGGAATTAATCCACCGTGTGTCCTTCCTGTAGCATCTGCTACGTGTGTGTGTGTGTGTCTCCTTTAATCTATAGCTGTCACATATCACCCAATGGATGCCCTTGAAAAGCTCCCCGATTAGCTGGACACCTTGATAAGCTAATTTCCTGACAATGGTTCACCCATCGCCGTCCCGGGTGTGATCCACTTCCCCACACCTAAATTCGATTTAGCGTGAAAATATTGGATGTGGGGAGCTCACAATATAAGGTGCAAACTACTGGATGTGTATCAGCTATAGCAGATGGTGAAACCAGCGTTCAGTTGGCTACAGTAGTGCACAGGCCACACGGCGGAAAGCCAGGCACTTCAGGATGTAGACTAGTGCTCCTACAGTAAGTTAACACAGACACCTGTATAATGTAAACGTTAAAGAGTAACAATCCAAACAATACATAATCAAATTAGTAAAAGTATTTTAACTGTATTTCTACAGGCCTAAAAACACAAAACTATGTCCCATGTGCTTGAAAGATACCAATCGCGACTCCTGCATATCTTACTGCCTCTAGAGCATCAAAGACAGTTGGAAAGCGGAGATGTCGATGGTTTGTAACACATTCTAAGTCAGCAAAATATGTGTTCATAACCAACACTGAAACTCTTGTTTTTTGATGATTTTTTCCCAGATAAAAATAAAGTTCCTAAAACATTTTTTTATAAATATATTACTTCATCATGAATATATTAAAACTGTTTCAGCAGTTGTATTATTTTCCGGATGTCCCTCCATAACTGCCCCTCTTGTGTTTTTTTTCTGTCACAGCGCTATTAGACAGGTTGTCTTGATGCGTTTCACACATGATAAGCATTTCTATCTCCTCAAGTCACAGTCAATGCATAACAGTTCATACTGCAATCACAGGAAAATGTTACTTTTTCTACAAAGTTCCCAGACCCTGGAGTCCCTATGCTTTTCAACGTCCATAAAATATTACCTTTCCTCACGCAGGAAGTGACTCACATCTTAATTCAGGCACGCGTCATCTACCGTCCGGACCACAACTCTCTTGGGTGGGCTCCGCACTTGGAAATAAAATAAAGAATGAGGAACTGTTTTGCTTCTAATTTATTTATTGAGAACTATTAACATGCTATTATTCATCCTATGTGGTTGTCTGAACGGGCTGTCTTAGGGTGTAAAGTATGTTCAGTTAACATGACCAGTCATAAACAGTCTCCAACAGCTGAGTTGACAGGGATACAGGCTGCTGTAAAGGCAGCTGGGACAACCAACACAGAATTATTGATTTTTGTGAAACAGACACAAATTGCGTATTAGAACATTGTGACATGCACACAGCAGAAACATTCAGAAACTAATGTAAGAAATGTTGGATAAGGGTTAAGATTAGGGTTAGGTAGATGTTAAGGTTAGGGTTAGGCAGGGGTTAAGGTTAGGGTTAGGGTGAGAGTAAGGGTTATGGTTAGGATTTAAAGTAACAACAGGGTCTAATGTTCTTACTAGCTTGTTTATAATACAAGCTCTGCACTATTTCTTGACTCTAACCAATCACAATGAACGAAGATTGACAAGACTTGTCAATTGTGGAAGAGAGCTCAACGTATGGCCTGATCAGAAATGAAATGGAAACTAGTCTCAAAGGAAACATGCTACAAGTTTTTCTTAGCCTGCCCTGGTAAATAAAGACCAAACAGATTCTTTCCATCACTATGGCCTGTCCCTTTGTTGAAAATCCAATTGACATCTGAGCCTGCATGGTTCACTGTGCGTTACAGGGAAGAAATGGACCTCGAACAGGTTCTTCAGATCATTTTGAAGATTTTATTTTTGTATCTGGTCAATTTAATCGTTCATAGCGAATGTAACCCAAGGTAGCTTTACTTCGACTGCCGTACACATTTTACTTATTGATATGCAATGCTGAATGACTTAGCAAGGCAAATCTATGCTGATTCGTAATAAGAGGTCTGCCTAGAATTTCAGCAATTTTTTATGTCATTTTTGCATTCCTTGGCCATCAAGCTGCCCATATAATCAAGGATGACTTACAGAACAGCAGGCTTCCAGAGATGCTTTAGTAATCTGAAATGAATAAACCTAGGCAACATAATAATAAAAAGAACAGATAGCCTAAAACATCCGGCAGGTTTCCCAGACATAATCTGGTACAGATATCCCCACTGAAAGACCCTCTGGACAAAATAAAAGAGGCAACATCAATAGAAAAGATTTTCACAGCATAAAAGTATATCTATAGCCGACAGGCCCACTTTAACCAAACTAAATCATTTTCAGATCGAGAAATGAAACTCATTGATCTTCCCTAACGTCCCTTTAGTGGTCTAGGACCACCTCCTCTGCTGGGGAGAATGTCCACGGAGCCATCTGATTAACATGACATTTCCTAAACTACTAAAGGCTTCCTGTTTGTATTTCGTTTCAAACTGCTGCCTGGTTAAGTTGTCCCCCTATGGCGTTACAACTAAACATAGAACACATTGTTGCCCATGTTCATGAAAAGATTTGAGTTGAATAAATGATTATTCCTTAGCTGAGTGATTGGGCCTAACACTGCAATTGGAACAGAGGCAGCTACAACTTGGCAACGGCCTTGACACGTAATAACACCAATGTTTTAAAAGTGCTCTTTTAAAGGGAAAGCATTATTTCTAACCACCCATGTGCGTGGAAGCCAGACCTTTCAGATATTGAAATTGTGACATTTCACTTAAGATTTTACTTTGCCTGCAATTTTCTGTCAGGTTCCCTCTATTGCTTTCTGCGGAGGCTGTATTGCAGATTGTATTTTGTTGATATACACTACCGTTCAAAAGTTTGGGGTCACTTAGAAATGTCCTTGTTTTCAAAAGAAAAACAATTTTTTTGTCCATTAATATAACATCAAATTGATCAGAAATACTTTGCAGTGCAGTCATTGTTAATATTGTAAATGACTATTGTAGCTGGAAACAGACGATTTTCAATAGAATATCTATATACGCGTACAGAGGCCCATTATCAGCGACAATCACTCCTGTGTCCCAATGGCACGTTGTGTTTGCTAATCCACGTTCATCATTTTACAAGGCAAATTGATCATTAGCAAACCCTTTTGCGATTACGTTAGCACCGCTGAAAACTGTTGTGCTGATTAAAGAAGCAATAAAACTGGCCTTCTTTAGACTAGATCTTTATATTCAGCATCAGTATTGTGGGTTTGATTACAGGCTCAAAATGGCCAGAAACAATGAACTTTCTTCTGAATCTCATCAGTGTATTCTTGTTCTGAGAAATGAAGGCTATTCCAAGTGAGATATAGCCAAGAAAGTGAAGATCTTGTTCAATGTTGTGCACTACTGAGCAAGAGGTGCACAACTGAGCAAGAGGACAAATACATTAGAGTGTCTAGTTTGAGAAACAGACGCCTCACAGGTCCTCAACTGGCAGCCTCATTAAATAGTACCTGCAAAATACCATTTACAACATTAACAATGTCTACACTGTATATCTGATCAATTTTATGATATTTTAATGGACAAAAAATGTGTTTTTGTCCATTTCTAAGTGACCCCAAACTTTTGAACGGTAGTGTTTATTTTGTGGCTTTTTGTTTGCTTTACTCAACAGGGTGGAAAGATAGAAGAGGGAGTTTTTTTTGCTGAAAGAGAAGTAGTTTGGATTCAAACTCAGGCTGCAGGTGCACATCTGTTCTGGTGGCAGCGTCTTGGACTTCTGGACCACCATGTCTTATTTTGTTTAGATTTATCTTGTTATTATTTCCTTTTCTAGAGTAGTGACTTTTTGAGCTCTTTCTTTTGACTCCATTCCAACCGTTGTTCCTGTAATCAACACCTTTTTGATCATTAAGTGCATGCTCCAGTTGTCAAATCAAACAATCTGCACATTGCTAAGCCTAACTGATTAAACGAGAAACAGCTGTTCTGGAAATCTCGCACTCCCTCATGTGGTTAACAGAAGCCAGGGAACCCGGAATTTGTTAAACATCTTTCTGGAATATCCCTCTGACGGAGAGTGCTAATACATACAATATTCACAGGCAAGTTTTGTCAAAGCTCATAAACTTGCAGTACACATTTACTTGTAAAGCCCCATTGCTATCAGGCAATAAGTGGATGGTTATGCCCTAAGAGTTAAAATGGTCAAGGATTATGTTTGTGCCTGACAGATAAAGCCAGCGGTTGAACCCTTCTCTATAGACACTGCTCTGAATCACACTAAAGGAATAAGTGTGTCTCCTGAATT
>JACXGI010015928.1:0-16738 GCA_016801175.1 Esox masquinongy | reverse complement strand
TTCCAATGTGGACAAAGCCCAGGAACAGAAGGAATGCACACCTGCATCCCAAAAGGTACCTGTACTTGGTACTTTTCAGCAGGGCCTTGTGAGCCCGTTAGAATTAGTGCACTCAGAGTGGGTGCCATATAGGATGTCCCCAGCCCTCATCCTCCCCTCCCCATGCAGACAATGACGTCAACTTTCCACAATTCCCACGGTACCAATTCATGGTTTACTGATTCAACTCTTTCCAGGGTTCTGATTTAGTTCTCACCAGTTCAACTGTCCCCATCGTTCTGATTCAGTTCCCCTGATTCAACTCCCTCCACGGTTCCTCTCTGCTCGTCATCACGACTCCCCACAACTCCCACATCCTGTTGACCTGGCAGTGATTAACAATGTGGGTTCACGCCTGTAATGTATGACGCCATATGCTGCTAAAATGAATAGCCTGTCATTGCCCATGTCTGGTAGATGCCAAATATGCCTTGGACAGTGTAGGAGCATAGGTCCAAACAGAGCAACGTCCTATTGTTTTTACTGAAATAAGCGCCCCCGAATGTTATTTCATCATTGTCATTTCTTAGTGTTTATATACACTGGTCCTGGAGTAGTCTGTGTTCCCTGTCTGGTCCTGGAGTAGTCTGTGTTCCCTGTCTGGTCCTGGAGTAGTCTGTGTTTCCTGTCTGGACCTGGAGTAGTCTGTGTTCCCTGTCTGGTCCTGGAGTAGTCTGTGTTCCCTGTCTGGTCCTGGAGTAGTCTGTGTGTTCCCTGTCTGGTCCTAGTTAGGGATCCAAGGTGACTTCTAAGAGGTTGAGACTCCTGCTGTCAGTTGGCTGGACTCCAGCTTTGTGTCTCCTATATGCAGAGTTGACGGCCTGCTCTGTGTCTCCTATATGCAGAGTTGACGGCCTGCTCTGTGTCTCCTATATGCAGAGTTGACGCCTGGCCGGCCATTGATCAGGTTAGAGACGTATACTGTGTCAGCAAGCCTGGCTTTAGAATGCTGATCCGTGCGTAACATCAACATGCGCCCCAAATTAAGCCCTATCCCCCCATTTAGAGTCTCGGTCGAAAGAAGTGCACTACATAGGGAATGGAGTGTCATTTTGGATGCATGCCGGATCCTCGAGGACCAGACAGGTTAGCTAACCCTGTAACCAAGGGCACTGTTGCCAAGGAAGCATGTGGAACTGCTGTGTGGGTTTCTTTGTTCTGTAGAATTGCTGTGTGTGTTGAGTTAGGATGTATTTCTGTTGACAAATCATCATGGAATATAATGAGTGTTTTGCTATACAGTGGAATCATAACACTTCGAAGTGTTATGATTATAGCCGTTGTTCTTCAATATTATGGCTTTGTACAGAACAGCAAAAACTCCAAACATTAACGAGCAGTTACGTCATTAAACTTCTCAAGGTAAAGCTACCCCAACATACTCGATTTCGTATGGGGGGTCAAGGAAAGGTGCCAACACAAACAGAGAGAAATGAAAACACAGACTTCGCAAATGACCCATCAAGTTGCGAGTGCAACTTGAGGCTATAAGCACTGTAACAAGGACCACTGTAACAGGGACCACTGTAACAGGGACCACTGTAACAAGGACCACTGTAACAGGGACCACTACGAGCCATTTCCCCTCTACAAGTGTGTCAATAAGTTGATGGAAAGGGGTTTGTTTTCGTGGCCCAGCATTTACTGAGGCGGCGGTGTGGGTGTTCATTGAGGTGTCACATCAAAGGGTGAAACATGATCTCGCCTGGTGTTGTTGATTTAACTGGTTTCCCCTCTAAGAGACGAATAGCGACCAATCGGCATCAGCTCTCTAAAAGCTTCCTGTTTCAATAGATTCTCTCGTGGACGGAGATAGATTGGCCGTCAATGAATGGAGGATCCGGAGGCAGGATTGTTCTTGTGAAATGTGCTGGCTCCATAAGTTACCACGGACAATGAGCCTCCTGACAAAGGAATGCTAAGCCCTACTTTGAACGAGAAGGTAAACAGTGCATTCAGTAGGTCAAGGGTCACAGACAGAGATCTGATTACTCAACCTATATACAAAGACACACACATACACAACCGGTCTGTCATTTTGTTGCTAAATGTTAATGTCTGTCTCTAGTTCAAACAGCTTTTTTCCCAAATCTATTTTTTCGCAATCATGTTGACAACATAATTTGTATGGATTATAAACATCAGTGACCACACCGAACAAAGTGACACAATGTGTGGATTTAGAGCCTTTGTCAAGAGTGGAATGACTGACTGACTGACTGACTGACTGGATAGCAAACAAAATTAGTGGTTGATTGACTAACTAACTCTCTGTCAGGCTGGTTTGCTGTCTGACTGGCTTGCTGACATCCTATGTGACTGGGTTACTCGCTGGACTGATGACTGACTGACTGACTCACTGACTGACTGACTGACTGACTCACTGAGTGACTGACAGACAGGCAGAGTTCAGATTTTCCAGGTCTTTGTTTAGGGTATTGTTTGCTATTCTTCTGAGGGAGGTGTTTTTGTTCCAATAAACAGCGGCGTCCCCTCCGGGCCATCAGCAGCCTGCAAGACAGCCCAGCGCACGGCCGCCTGCCACTCACACACTAACCTGTTGCTGTGCCGTCCCTAATCACGCCCTATTCCCTACTAATGGAACCCTACTCCCTAAATAGTTTACTTTTTGACGCAGCAGTTACTGAGTATAATGTGGAACACAGTCCAGCATGTTTTGCGTTATTATTACTGGGATGTTCGGGACTGACATGCACGTTGTGAGATCCAACAGAGATGTTGATAAATTACTCCTGACCGCCCCCCCTCCCCCTCTCTCGCTCTCTCTCTCTCTCTCCCTCCCTCCCAGGAGGTGGCTGCTTGAACAAAAGGATTTAAAATGCCATTACAGACAACAAATCACATAAATTGTTTCACAGCAACTACACCTGTCTGCAGCTAGCAGCACGGAGGGCTATCCACAGCCTTCTCCTAGATAAGTGGCGTCCTCGTCCCCTCACGGGGTCCCCTTACGGCCCCACACGGCTGGTCAAAGCGAGTGCACTTGATCAGGACTAGGGTGCCATTTTGAACGTCAACCTTATCGTTCCTGTCAGTGATTCTCTGCCTCACAAGGAACGGAGTCATTTAATAATCATGGCCACATTTACATCAGCGGCACATGTGGACTGGTGGAGTCTTAATCCACGTCAAGATTTATATTCTACAATCAGTTATCGACGCGCACAGCAGTGTAGCTCTGTCTGGAGGAGCTTCTCTCTGTTGCCGTTCACTTGACATTAGGGCGACTGTCCATCTCCTGCGCTGCTCACTGTGGTACGTTGTATCACTTATTTCCTGCCGGGCCGTCCACGAGGAGACAATCACACTGTTCTCTTTCGTTCTCTTTGTCTTTCTTTGTCTTTACGTCTCCCTCCACCTCTGTGCCTCACTCACTCTCCTCCTCCCGCCCGCTCAGATTTGACAACTGACAAAACTCATCTCCTCAGATGGAATTGGAATGGGGGATCTGGTTTTGTTCTGCCAGTCCTTTCAGACGAGCCCATCAATCAGCTCATCTATTGTGTTAGAGATGGACCTTTTCTCTATTGAATTCACAACCAGTCTCGTAATGCAGGTGACATTAGGTGACTTTAGGTGACATTAGGTGACACCTTTTCTCCAGATGTGTAGCATTGCTGCTGGTAATGAGTGGTTCGAGCACTGAATGCTGATTGGCTGAAATCTGTGGTATATCATAATCATACCATATACCTTGTTTAAATATATATTTACTTTTACTCTTAGTTGGATACCAGTGAATGTATAAATGAGACAGTCAGGGATTGATGTACACGGCCAGTATAGCATGGCTGAAGCATTGCATCATGCCTTATGTGCTGTATGTGGTGGTTTAGTGTAATACTGTAGGTGGTGGTTTAGTGTAATACTGTAGTTGGTGGTTTAGTGTAATACTGTAGTTGGTGGTTTAGTGTAATACTGTACTGTATGTGGTGGTTTAGTGTAATACTGTAGTTGGTGGTTTAGTGTAATACTGTATGTGGTTGTTTAGTGTAATACTGTATGTGGTGGTTTTGTGTAATACTGTATGTAGTGGTTTAGTGTAATACTGTATTTGGTGGTTTACACTAAAAGCATTTTTTTCCATAAGGATTTTACTTTTTTAAGTTGATCAGAGTAGCAGTAATCCATCCACTTTCAAGCAGTAATCCATGACTTCCTGATTCACTGGGGTATAAATATGAGGTGACACAGAGGCCATATTTCCTTATTCATACATCAACATGGGAAAGATAAGAGAACACATTAATCAAATGAGGGAAAAGTGTGTTGAGCTTCATAAATTAAGGAATGGCTATAGAAAACAGCTACTCACCTGAAAATGCCTATATCTACTGTTAGAAAGTAAATTTTCCCCCCACGCACAGTGAGGAGGATGGTAAAAGAGGCAAAAAAAATCGCCAGAGATCACTGTTGGAGATTTACAGAGGAGAGTAGCTTCTTGGGGTCTCCAAAACCTCCTCCATGCCAACTAAATATTTAGAAGGCCCGCCAGAAAAATAGCTGTTCCTGTCATTACACCACAAACGTAAGCGCCTGGAATGTGCTAAACGCTATTGGAACTTTGATTGGAACGGAGTGCTATGGTCAGATGAAACAAAAATGTAGCTTTTTGGCAATAAACAGTCACGGTGGGTTTGGTGTAAACAGAAGGATGGCTATACCAAAAATAACCTGATCCCCACTGTTAAGTATGGTGGAGGTTCCGTGATGTTGTGGGGTTGTTTTTCCTCCAAAGGCCCTGGGAACCATGTTTGGGTACATGGCATCATGAACTCCATGAAATACCAGGAAGTTTTAAATCTGAATCTGGCTGCCTCTGTCAGGAAACTAAAACTGGGTTGTCATTGGATCTTCCAGCAGGACAATGATCCTAAACAAACATCCAAATCAACACAGAAATGGTTCACTGAGCACAAAATCAAGCTTCTGCCATGGCCATCTCAGTCAACTGACCTAAACCCAATTGAAAACCTGTGGGCTGAGCTGAAGAGGAGAGTGTATAAGAGAGGACCAAGGACCCTGGATGATCTGGAGAGATTCAGTAAAGAGGAATGGTCTAAGATTCCTTGCTCTGTATTATCCAATATTATTGGATGTTACATGAGAAGACTCAGTGCTGTTTTATTGGCAAAGGGAGGTTGTACAAAGTATTTAATACAGTAATTGTGGCACATGTGGTTTTGTAAGAAATACATATTTTTTGATGACAGATTTTTTTTCTCAGAATAAATTTACTTCAATTAAAGGTTGGATGTTTCTCTTTTTTTCAGTGTAATGTTAAGCTAATTCACCAAAAGGGGAATTTTATATAACCCTTTTTACGCATCTTTAATAGGGGTGCCAATAATTGTGGAGGGCACTGTATATTGGCATGATGTGTAGGGCAAGTACTTAGGGTTAGGTACCTAGGATTGTGTGGTGTGTAGTTTGTGGTACTGTAGTTAAAGGTAAACGTTAAACGCTGTATATTGTTGGGTCCTTGTTGTCTATACTGCCTGACAGTCCCTCCGTGTGGCTATAATCCCTGATTGGCTGTAGGCCCTACTACATTTGCGCGCATGCAGTTTATTGTAAATTGGTCTGCCTTTATGTAATGCATGATTTTCCTTCATCGTTTATATTCTTTTAATTGACCTCTCCAGCATGGGGCAGAACCAAATCGTTTGTTTGAAATGGTTCCCTTTGTACCTCCCAAGATGATTTTGTAATGTTTAAGTCTGTTATCAAATGGAGCCTTGGAGTGTGATGGAGAACTGAAATGAGAAGCATGATTAGGTGAGACCCGTTTCTCTCTGTTAATGAGACTGTTAACGCCAAATGCCCTTTTATCGCCTCTGCTTTTCCATTTACAGACGAAAAAAGTAGAATGCAGATATGCTCGTTAATTAGAATGAACCAGTCAGTCTGTCATTAGGACCTGGAATAAATGTATTATATTATATGATGGATAGCATTGGCCTCCACATCCTAATGACAGAATGACAGATAGAGGAGAGAGAGGAGAGAAAGAGTGGAGAGCAAAAGATAGATGTATAGCAAGAGAGATAGAGAGAAATAGAAAGAGAGGGAGAGAGAATTGGATCTTGTTTGATTCCAGCTGAAATAAATTGACAGCGCTGGGCTGGAACAAAGAGGTGGAAAAACAGAAAGACAGGAGTTGGTTTAGCTGATCTCGTTTCGTTTCTCCACTGCAGCTGATCGATGGGAAGAGGCTGCAGAATGGCTCTTGTGAGCACATTTAAAACATCTGCACCCACATTTGCATACTATTTCCACTATATCCCAATAGACGGTGGTGAAATGTAGTTAACTGTGAAGGGAACAGGGTGTCATTTAGGATGCAGTTTTACTCCTTGCTCCTGAGTTACCGAGAGAAACGACTGAAGGACTAAGGCACTTGTAAGTCTTAATTTGCTGGATGTTGTCAGTCAGTGCCTGTGTTCTGCAGCCGGGTACACTCGGAAAACACAAAGGGAATGTCGCTTTGTTTAGAGTTCTAAGCTCCATCTGTGGATAGTGCTGTACAAGGTTTTGGCAATATGTAAGAGCTAGAGCGTCCGTAATTGCTTGGCTTTTCACGGAAGACGCTGATTCAGAGAGGGAAATGAGTCACGCATCGCAAACAGCTCTCCGTTCCCTACGCGCCACAGTCAAAAGTAGTGCACTTCATCATGGGAACAGGGTGCCATTTGTGAAATGGTGCAGTAAGAGCCGGGGAAATGAATGTCCGCAGCGAAGTCTGACATCCTCGTTAGCACCATTTTTGGGCGCCGTACTTACAAGACGGTTTGTTGTCTTTCCGCGAAAACAAATCAGGAACGATGAAATATGAGTTGGGAGGGATTAAAGTGAACAACAAAGTGCTCGGGGAACCCAAGCTGAAAAAACCTGTGATGATTGTTTGTTGGATGCTAAGCCGAGGCCTTCGCCACAACACCTGACCAAAGGTCTTCCAATAAACATTGCCATGCTCATCACCTTCATTTCAGTTTCTATTGTGTATCAACTAAATTTAAGTTACCTCTAACATCAACATCATTTTAAAATGAATAAGAGCTGTTAACAATGTTACGAACCTCGTTCAGTGCAATTGAGAAGTATAGTTAGTGCTGTTAGTGAGAAGGGTAACTAAATGTTTTTGCTGTACAATGTTCGCAATCCCATTAGCTGCTGTACCACTACAAGCACTTAACTGCAGTTTCTAGGAGTCCACACAAAATATCAAATATTAAATATTATATATTACTCATTAGACCGTTACAGTAGGCAGATGGTAGAACCACCTACATTTAAAAGTTGGAATAAAACATTGCAATTATTTCCTCTACTTAGCCAACAATTATGTCTGAAGGCAAAGGACCTTGAAGATCCAGGTGTTTCAGGACATTGTTCCGTAAACATATTTTGTCATCCTGTTGCTGTGTATCTGAGGTTTTAAAAAGCATCTGACATTTTTTATTTCCTTTTGGAAATATCCGCCTGGATTTTTCCAACCTACCATCAATGTATTGACCCAAACAAAATTGTCTACTGATTATAATCAACATAAATAATATCCTGCTACTCAAGGATTATTTTCCTGCTGTAGCAAACTTCCTGAAATGAAGGTCCTACATCTGCACTTAATGTCTGCTTGTACAGATTCTGTTTCTTGTTTTGATTAGGCTGCTACTGACGGAATTTTCTTCCCTTGCGGATTAGATTTACATTGTAGTCACTGCTTTATCAAGACCAACTTACAGAAGTGCATGCATTCAATAAAATATCGTACTGTATTCAAGGTTTAAAAAGCATTCTGGAGTGTCAGTTTTACTTAAAAAGTCAGACTTGATTTTTTCCTAAGAAATGATGTGTCTATCCCTGTTGCAATATTTTAGCAGACACTTACCCAGAGCAATTAACAGATAAAATCAGGATTAAATTACTTGCTCAAGGGCACAATGAGATATTTTCCTCATTGTTGTCTTAGAGATTTGAACAAGCAGTCTTTTAGTTACTGGTCTAATCCTATAACCCATGTCAGATATCCATTAATAATAATTGACACAATAATTCACCTTTCCAGTTAGATAATTTTTTGCAAAAATAAATGTGTTTTTAATTGACTTTCTTGGCAAAAAAAAGGCTAACATATGAAATAAATATAAACAAGAAAAGAAATGCAAAAACACACAAGTTCAAATAAAGATATGACATGTTATCTGTCCAGGGGGGATACTGATATGTACCAGGGTTGGGTAGGTTAGTTTTTAAATGTAATCCGTTACAGTTAGAAGTTACCAGTCCACATTTGTAATCAGTAACGTAATCTGATTACTTGTAGATTACTTTCATATTAACGTTTGCAATCGTGAACACCCGCACACAAATACGTTTTAATCGCGCGAACGTAATGCGATTATTAGGGCTACCAGCGATGGATATTCAAAACGTAAATGAAAGAAATAAACTGTGACTATACACCTGCACTCTTAGCTTAAAGTCAAAGTCGTCAACAGCCAATGCTAACCATTGAACGCAAGTTGAGTTGGCTACATCAAATGCAATCATCCTTTGGCAGAGTGCTTCCCAACACACCTTTCTCCTCAAATATCGTGATGAATTCCATATAATGTTTTATCTTGAAGGCAGCGACGTGTTACAGCTATCTAACAAATATTTGCCTAATCTTCTAAACAACTCCTGTCTGAGTTGTTCAGTCTAACTCTTCCTGACATTGTCTGGTGCATTTGACAAATTAACCTTGAAACTTGAAAAAAACGTGTCGCCTATCATTGTTCTCAAAGATGCGTTGATAGTAGATAAATCACATTTTATATGGGTCGGCTAATATTATCGTAGATATACTGTACTCTGTTTTTACCAGCCCCTTAACTAACCAAAATTAAACTAGTGCTTCATAGGTCACTAATCTGATTATGCGTGCCCACCTTTGTTCTTGATGATCATACACAACTCAGGCTCAATTGTTATTTTCATTCAAAACTTTTAAAAACAAAATCAAGCATGCAACGTGTTGAAATTATTTCTCACACCTAATATTTTTCCATTGAAGTAATCCAAAAGTAATCATACATTTTTTTTTTCAAAAGTATCTGTAATCCGATTAAAATATTTTAGTTGGTAATGTAACGGATTACAGTAACTGATTTTTTTGTAATCCGTTATATGTAACGGATTACAAAAATGTTATTTTACTTGTAATCCGTTACTCCCCAACTCTGATCTGTACATACCACTCCACAGTGCACCGCATGTTCACCATGTACCCCAGTTCACCATGTACCCCATTTAACCCAGTTTTCCATGTTCACCGTGTACCCCATTTAACCCAGTATTCCATGTTCACCGTGTACCCCATTTAACCCAGCATTCCATTTTCAGAGTGTACTCCATTTAACCCAGTATACCATGTTCACCTTGTACCCCATTTAACCCAGTATTCCATGTTCACCTTGTACCCCATTTAACCCAGTATCCCATGTTCACCTTGTACCCCATTTAACCCAGTATTCCATGTTCACCTTGTACCCCATTTAACTCAGTATTCCATGTTCACCTTGTACCCCATTTAACCCAGTATTCCATGGTCACCTTGTACCCCATTTAACCCAGTATTCCATGTTCACCGTGTACCCCATTTATCCCAGTATTACATGTTCACCGTGCACCCCATTTAACCCAGTATACCATGTTCACCATGTACCCCATTTAACCAAGTATTTCATTTTCAGAGTGTACCCCATTTAACCCAGTATAACATGTTCACCTTGTACCCCATTTAACCCAGTATACCATGTTCACCTTGTACCCATTTAACCCAGTATACCATGTTCACCTTGTACACCATTTAACCCAGAATACCATGTTCACCTTGTACCCCATTTAACCCAGTATTCCATGGTCACCTTGTACCCATTTAACCCAGTATACCATGTTCACCTTGTACCCCATTTAACCCAGTATTCCATGGTCACCTTGTACCCCATTTAACCCAGTATTCCATTTTCAGAGTGTACCCCATTTAACCCAGTATACCATGTTCACTTTGTACCCCATTTAACACAGTATTCCATGTTCACCTTGTACCTCATTTAACCCAGTATTCCATGTTCACTGTGTACCCCATTTAACCCAGTATTCCATGTTCACTGTGTACCCCATTTAACCCAATATTCCATGTTTACCATGTACCCCATTTAACCCAGTATTCCATATTCCCTAGAGTGATGATGTCATCACAGATGTAGCCTGCATTCTGCATTTTGCATCTTGGTCTCAACGGCCCAAAACATCTGAACATATTCCGAAAGATTTTTGTTCATATACTACATATATCCACAAATGTCTGCCCTTGGTACCCAAAGCTCCCCTGCTCACTGCAGAATGTAGCCACTAATATCCACCCTCACTCCCCCAAGCTTTTCTGCCCTCACATCCTAAAGCTCTTCTTCTGGAATATCCATCCACAAACACAGTGGCTCAGTACCCTTAGTCCAAATAAGAGCAAGTGTCCTTCACTTGCTCAGCCGAAATACATACTCTTATGTGATGGATATTGTGTGTCATTCAAGTGAACACATGATCAAAGTCGAGTTGACTACTTAAAAGGAATGGAACCGATTTGCCATTATCCCCTCAGCTTGTCAATTTCACTAAGGTGTAGCCTTGGCAAAGGCATTATTCCTGGTGCATTGTGGGCAATGTCATCTCGACAAGTATACAGCCACAGAAATCTTTGGTACAGCCGTATCGACTTGTTGCGAGGGAGTGTAGGGGAGACACAGCAGCACAACCTTCACTTGTCATCCACACAAATCAGAATAGAATCCAGCCTTTTTGGGGATTCTCCCAGGTGAATATGGCAAGTGAAGTTGACTTCTTATCTTCCCTCAGGCATTGGAATTCAAACCCCGTGTTTTTCCACTGCTGTGCTCTAGCAGCCTGAACCACAAAAATGTTTGTTGTAGCACTGGACAAGCAAATCGGATTCAACTTATGAACCTATAAATCCTTTAATGAGTTTGTCCAGGGCTGAAACAAAAATGATGTGCTGTTGGGGAGGACACTGGACTGAAGTTGGGAAACGTTGTACTATCTGTCCTTACTCCCCAATGCTCATCTGAAGAATTTACAACCACAGTAAAAGTGTGGATTAGTCGTGGCTAGTAGGCGGAGCTATACAGAATTTCAATCTTAATTCCATCCTCCTATATCTGCAGGAAATGCAAATTTGGGATGAATTCAAAGATTTAAAAATGCTTAGAAAATGCATATACTTCCTTCTTTCTAACAATTGGAAAATATCCATTAATTATAATCCACAAAACACATTTCCTCTTTCTGCCCGATTATGTATCTGCTTTGAGAAACTGGTCAAATTAGCATTATTAGGTCTGCCATCTTGGCAGGACTGCCATCCCCCTTGGTGATTTCCAGTCTCCAAAATTCTACACAACATAAAAGTTGAAGGGAGGGATTTATGTAACAATTGCATGGGTGAATAAAATGGATGAGGCTCTTTCCTTCTCTGTGGCTGCAGTTGTTCTGTACCTACATGAACTCTATGGTTCTCAACCTGTGGTGCTAGGCACGCTAAGAGCACCCTCAGGCAGTGTTCGCAAGCATGTTCATGGAGAGCTTTAAGGTGTGAAGAATTTATATTTGACCAACCGGGAAGACCTGATGTGTTGAATTTTGTAAACCACTGGGCTTGTCAATAGTTCAGTCAATTAAACATCATTTGTAGTTTGAAACCCATCCACGTGTTAATATTTAATTGTCTTCATCTTTTTATTTTAGCACATTAATTAATGCATTCTAAATTTCTCACTTTAACCCATAATTGCTCCATGACATTTGTTTTGCATTTACAATAACTAGTCTTTTAAATCTGGTTCATTAAACATTTAAAAAATATACATATTACCATCAAACACCTGATAAATAGTGTCACTATTCCTATACAGGGTGTTTGGTTAATTGATAAAATATTGTATACAAATCACTTACTAACAGTAGTGAATATAAAAATAATGATGAATAACTGCATAACATACTAAAGTACAATTTACGAAGTGTCCCAACCCTCCTCTCAGTTTTTTCTTAAAGCAGTGAAAGTTAATTGTGGTGGAAGAAAAACACGTTAATCATTTTCAGACGTCATTTATGGCGTACATTTATTTTGAGATGTGTTTTCCTAACATTTTACATATAATACTCTTCCACAGACGAAACCATTGACATGACCTTTAGACCAACAGGGAAGTCACAGAGTTAGCAGTCTATATGTATTTTCTGAAAATTGACTGTTGCATTCCTGTATTTTTGGCCACTGGTTATAAAAGTGGCGCTGATGGGCCAAAATGAGTCCTGGAAAATTTTGTTAAATATGTACCCCAGGACATCAAAACCACTGGCTGTCAAACTTGGAATTTAATTGCTGAGTGAGGTATGATATTGATTCTACCTGGAATGTTTAAATAAGTTTTTTGTCAATTTAAAAATGACTGCATTTTAAAAATAACGTAAAAAATGTAAAAAATCTCTGTCATTTCAGATTTTGTTTTATACATCGATACATAAAAGCTTTAAAGTAATAATGGTTTCTTGAGTTGTTCAAAGATAGAAGCTTGCAAAATTTAGAATATTCATAAAGCTAATTGGTGAAGTAAATCACCTCCAATATGAATTTCTATTGACACTGTTTTTTTTTTTTTTTAACTGTGTGGATGATTTATTTTTATGGTTTCATTGATTTTTAATGTTTTCTGGCCATATAATAAAAATAAAAACCTTTAAAAAAGATTGTTCACTAAATTTGCAAAATGTTAACTTTTCACAATCTTTACCCCAAGGCATTTTTTCCCATACGTTCACAATAAATATGTGTCGTGTGGGAAGAAATCAGTTAAATTCTTTACTGTTTTTATGGACCTTCATAGAGCCAAATTATTATTTATAGCACTATACAAGTTCTATTTGGACCTTATGCACGCGAACCTTCAAAAATGGATATAAACCAGAAAACTTTCTGTTACGAACGAACAAACCAAATATCCTCCATCTGGTACTATTAACACTGTGTTATCATATGTTGTGTATGTGTGTGTGTGTGTGTGTGTGTTTATACATATATACATATATTTGAGCTACTTTCAGGTGGCAGGGACATTTTACCGCAGTAATAAGAAATTTGATTTGTTATGCAAATGTTTATTAATGGCATTCTTTGCAGGGGTTGATGCTTTTTTCATCGGGGATAATCAAATCTGTCATTTTAAAGTGAAAATGACTAACTGTAGATATAGTTCAAACCCCTGAATGCACACCACAAGTGCATTTCCTGCTGTGAAGAAAAAATCCCCAAAACAGGTCGCTGTCGTTGGTTGCTTTCCGATGGTGTCTCCTATGGCGGAATAGGTCCCAACATCCCGGCAAGGAGTGGGAGCGATGACTCGACAGGCACCTCCACCGTCACGGTGAATCTTCAGCCAGAACAGTGAATCAGACCATCAACACATGCCAATGTAACAGCCAGCCAGGTCGGACTCAGATGCCTCATTCGACAGACTTGATATTCGTTGTGATCTGCACAAAAAACCACAGAGCAGTACTAATGGGACACCCTGTGCCACCCACCCCACTTCTTGAATTGCGCCCCATCCGACTCTCAAATAGAGGTGAGACACAGATGACAGTAAGATGTGTGAGAATCCAGGCTGTTGATAACACTGACTAATTCCATCTAGTTCCGTTACACCTTGCTAAATCAACTAAATAGAGCTGAACAGTGGGAGCCATTCTCCTCCAAGGCACCATGAGATAAAGAGTTAACCACCGCTGCCCTTGTTAGGTTCCAGTGAGAGATGTGATTAGGTGTGTGTGTGTGCGTGTGTGTGTGTGTGTGTGTAAATAGCTAGCTACCCACTTTCATCTCATCCCTCAAACCAATCTCTTTGAAGGAGCCTATTCAACTGAATTGGATATGAATGGACATCATAGGGCTGTGTGATGTGAGCAAAAATGAAACCTCAATTCGGCCCGCTCTCTGTAATAGATCACACATGGCTTGGCCCTGCTTCCATTTTAATTTCTCTGTTAAAGAGCCCACTCCGTCTGTGTTGATAGAAAATGAGAAAACAGATTACCTTTCTATTAGCCTGTTGGAAAAGTGTGAAATACATTCTATTTGTGCTTTCTTGTGCCCTACCTCTGATCAGGGCCCTTTTTGCACGCTATGCCCTATTTAGTACCCTACTTCTGACCAGGCCAATAGTGGACAGCGAAATACTGGCAGCACCCAATTTAAGGAATAGGAAAATTGGGTGCCATTTCACCTAAAATAATATTTTTCCCCAAAAAAGGTGTTTATGTATTTTGTTGATCAGTCCACTAATTAATCAATGAGACATCTTAGGGGATTGTGTGATACGGGTCAGTGTACCACGGCTAACAGCTGTTCTTAGGTACAACACATTGCTAAATGCTTGGATAAGGCACTTAGCCATGTTATAATGGCAATGTTTCACAACTCCTGGGATGCCTGATTGCTACTGCTAAACCGAATGCCAATACAACCTCAACAGAAACAGGTTATGTAATGTGATAACCGTTGTCTATGGCTTCATACACCACAACATTCAGCCAGACACATTAAGGTTTCAAAGCGGCCCATTCATGATTACACTGACACAATCCCTTAAGAGTGTACAAGTCCACAGCCAAAGATTTAAGAAACTACTTCGACATAGTTAAAGCGCTTGACCTTTAAACCTTGACCTTGGCCTCCGAAGGTCCTGCGGTCTAAGTGGCTGCCCGGGGAGAAATTGGCGCGGCATGGATTTGAATCCTGACAACTTCTCTTTGGCAGAACCTCTCTCCGCTATCTTTATCCTCTGTCTCTCTCTGTTAAAGAATATAAAGCTGACCGATACTTATTGACCTTTGCATTATAAATGAATGAACAAAATACGAAATGTATTTTCTTGTTAAAATGTCCCTATATAGACACAGCCCTTCAGTATATTTTTGGTAAACTATCCCTTTAAGACAGCCCTTCAGTATGGTCTCAATTAGCATACTGAATACTCTATACTGCAAGTATGCATTTTGCAGGTGAAGGTAAAGTACATACTCAGTCAATATGCCAGTACTGGGATTCCTACGTTGTCTTGAAATTTGACCACTTTGACGCACATTAAAATGTTTGAATAATTAATGTCTAAGCATTGTGTGAAAATTGCTAATATTTTTTACGATTAGTATTTCTGGATGACAAGCTAACATCCATTACAAATAGCACCCATGCATTTATGGCTTTTGCCACTTGAATAGCTTACAAGCCACTAGCGCTACTCTCTTACTACCTTGTAATGGTAATAAGAATTGAGCCCATGCTAGTGAGACTGCAGAAATACACTGCCAAAGCTAACCTTGCTTGACAAAAAGATACTGTTGACACCTGCACCGAAAATGTTTCGCCTAAAATAGCCAATACTGTTAACCTAGCTAGCATGCTAAATTTCATGGCACAAGACTGTTTGTTTTTCATTCAAACCTGAACGACATTGATGCAATAAATAACAATCTAGGTGACTATAATACAGGTTTTTTTCAAGTGAAAGGACACAAGAATCGTTGCAAAACCCACCTCCTTCATTGTGCAAGGGGTCGTGGTCTATATTATGCCAAAAAGCAGAAATAGTGGACCATCCGGGCAATTTAGCATACTATTCTCGAAGCACAATGGTTTGGGACTTGCTATTCTTAATCAGACATTCTATAATATGGCTAGTTGTAGTATTTTCGGTTAACTATCACTTTAAAACACAGCCATTCAATATATTTTCCATAGAGGAGAGTTGCTGCTCTGGTGCAACGTTTTCCCACTTCCATCTGGTCTATTAATTTGCCAGGAGGGCCACAGTCTTAATAGCCCTCAGAGTTTTCCACAGAGTTTTTTCCTTCCTTTGCCCATGGTTTGGTGCCACGGGGTGGGGGGACTGAACACAAGTTTGGCTGCAGTGGCAACGGTCTTATTGGAGGGGCTGCAACTGTCGGTTTAATTACAAGAGCAGTGTTGCTAATATGTCCTGTCTAATATTTCTCTTTCTGTCTATTTTTCTCCCTGCCTCTCTCTTTTTCATTTTCTTTCTCTCTGTGTCTCGCTTTTTATCTGCCTGCCTGCCTCTCCAGATCAGGTTCCTCTGTATGCCCCACAGGGTTCTCTCTTATTCTGCTCTTACTCCTGCTTTTTCTCCCTTTCGCTCACATTTTCTCTCTCGTCTGGGCCTCAGTGCATGGCAGAGCTATCATAATGTGAGACACGAGCCATCCTGCCAAGAGAATGAACGGGGAGGAGGTCAGGGGGACTTGGGGTGAGCAGGGAATCAGGGAGGGGGAGCTGGGTTTAGAGGGGAACAGACGGGAGAATGGGGAGTTGGGGTTAACAGGGTACAGAGGGGAGAATTGGGAGTTGTGGTTAGCAAGGAGCAGAGGGGAAAGGGGGGAGTTGGGGTTAGCGAGGAGCAGAGAGGAGAATGGGGAGTTGGGGTTAGCGGGAACCGTGGTTTGGAATTTCTTTTCTGTTTGCCATGCATGCCGGGGAAACTGAAAGCAGATGTACTAGAGGAGGTGGGAAGGAAAAAGAGCATTCATCAAAAGACACTCTCTC
>JACXGI010015927.1:0-16694 GCA_016801175.1 Esox masquinongy | reverse complement strand
AAATCCCCTGTAATAATAAACAAGTCATAATCAACTGATATAACAGATAGTAGTTCAGTAAAATCATCAATAAAATTTGCAGAATATCGTGGAGGTCTGTAAATGGTTAAAAATAAAATTTTGGGGGTACCCTTCAATGTAAAACAGAGGTATTCAAAAGAAATAAAATTACCTAGTGTATTTTCTTTGCACTGGAATGAGTAGAAACATCACATAACACATCAACATGAAACGTTTTGTACTGGTCAAGGAACAAAACTTTTTCCTATAAGGGCAGTGTCCTACGTATGAAAAAGGTATGAGACGCTGCCTCTGGCTGACATCTACTGCTACAGCATGGCCTACTGCTCTTTCAGCCAAAGGCTCACCTCTTTATCTTTCTCTTACCCATGTCTGCCAAACATACCAAAAATAAAATCCTATACAGACAGTATATACATAAAAACAAAAATATCTGCTAAAATTTCGAAGTGGCACGTCCACCATTGCCAATGAAACTGGCCTATACTAAGTCACCCAGACTAGTAGAGCAGCAGCCTAGAATACCAGAGACTGAATGTCCCAAAATCAATTGATGACAGTGAGGAGGAACCCTAAATACGGAGACACCAAAGGGGTTGAAGTCACGGTGAAGTTACTGTTGCCTGGCTCTTGTGCCTAGTCTGATGCGCGGTACTTTATGGTGAACAGACGATGCTCTCAGTTCACGGAGAAGCAAACAGGAGGACCTCCTAGTCAGTGGGACTAAGACAGCAGCATCCACAAGAATCATCTCTGCTCAAAACTTGCACTTCGACCATGCCAGCGACAAAGGTTTTCCTTGACGTAAATTCACAGTTTTAAGGGAAGCAAAAATGTTTGTTATTCATAGCAAGAATCATATTTCTGAATGCTACGTCGTGTACCCAATCGCATCTAGGCTGAAGCATCTGCACGGGGAACGGAGAGCTCATTGGCGTAGTGGGACTCAGTGATTGACAGGATCCAATAATCCCGCCCCTCCCTGCCATTTGAGAGTTTTAAATCCCCCATATTGTTCGAGGATCTTGTTCCTGAATGGGAATGCCAACACGGGTTGAAGGGAATCGGGGTAAATATAGCTTAATCAGCTAAATATTGCTGTGGGGATGAGGCCTGCTTGACTGCAGGCCTACATGTTGATGAAACACATTCATGCAAGTGAGAGAAGAAGTTGTCATAACGTTGTGGCACCAACTATTGAAGCTCTCCTCGGCCCGTGATAATATAGAGAGACTTCAATGTGTTTTAGTGGCACGCTCTGACTCGTGCATACCTTTGGATTTGCAGTTCTATTGGCTCCTGGAGCCAAACCAAACCTTGCACCAGTAATGACTTTAAACCTTAACCACTCGTTTGGCTATTAAAAGTCAAATGTTCTTTCAGTGTTGAGTGAGCTGAAATCCAACCCATGGAGCCATCTGGGTTTTCACGTACATTAACATTTTTGTCATTTAGTAGACCTATCCAGAGCGACTTACAGTTTGTGCGTTAATATGAAAGTAACTTTCCTGTGTTTTCAGGTTTCTATGAAATAGGAGCAAGGGCCATTACCTCCAATATTAGTAAAATACTTTCCTTCCCAATGTTTTTGTTTAAAGGAGAATTTCACTTTTTCAACTATAGGTGAGATGGTTCCTCACCATGAAAGTAGTTAATGGGCCAAGAGAAACTGTAAACCATGGTTTAGTTTCACTTCAACAGCCATAACAAAGTTCAGCTAACATAAACCACAGCTAGTTAAAACAATCTATGGAAGTAATCAGTCCATGTGAGCATATAATACAATTGTTCTCCAGATCACCGTTAATCAAATCACGCTCACAAGCCTTCCATAGATGTATAGGTAGTACTGGCTAAGGTTAACAGACAGCTCCACTGGTGTGACTGTATTATTCTACTGAGTAATAATTGTAATCTTTAGACTTTAGCAAATCCAAATATTGTGTGTTGTGGCTCCAAAGGAAGCGGTACTTCTGTCATATACAGCTCCGGAAAAAATTAAGTGACCACTGTACCTTTTTCTTTCCTTTCCAAAAAAGTTGAAAAGGAAGGTTTCGAGTGAGGAACAGAAAGGTTAAAATTAAGAGACCACTGCAAATTGAATGCTTCTGTTCCTCACTCAAAACTTTCCTTTTCAACTTTTTTGGAAAGCAAAGAAAAAGGTGCAGTGGTCTCTTAATTCTTTCCAGAGCTGTATGTTAAAATTGATCACATCCAGTCTAGCCTTAGCATGACACTTTATAATACAAAATTACAGTTTACCAAATAATAGTCTACCACACTAATTTGCCTAGACAACCTTCTTGATCCAACATCAACTTAAAAAAAATGCATTTGAATGTGTTAAAAAACTGCTTTTCAGTCAATGTCGCAACAACAAAATGGTTGGCCAGGTGTTATTCCTCAGTACGGAAATACAATGCGTCCTTTAATGGTTTGTTTTGAGTTGAGGTTTTTGAAGTGTTTTTTTTCTATACATGGTTTGGCCAAAAATACAAGTGGAGAATGATGCAACAATATAGGCATGAAGTGTTAACTAAATATTCACTTTTAAGAGGGAGATTTTCCCTGAACAAGATCACAGTCATAGTTGGCTAAATTTTTCTAAATAAGTTACCAAATCACGTTATAATGGCATCTTTTAAACATGATCCTCTAATGACTTAATCTTCTTGTTGTTCAACTCCTACACAACCTTCTCCATTCGCCTCTAGTGAACGTCAGATAATAGAAAACGAGAATGCACTAGAAAAGCATAACGTTTTTTATTGGATTATCAAATTAATCGAATCGGCTCAAAAAACAATGTGAAGCTGCATTCAATCTAGGAATCCTACTAATTAAATTATGTTTTAGTTTTTGTCTTTTTTGTTTTAGTTTTTTTCTGTGCTTGTTTTTGGCAATTTGCTTGGACTCAAATGATATGCCATTTAGATTCAAATTGGGCCTTCTTTTTTCACAATTTTTTTCTGTTTTTCTCCTCCACCAGCCTTTCTCACCTTTTCTCTCTGTATTTCATCAATTGTAATGGAAATCATTAGAAGCACCAAACAAGAAACAAAAGAATGAGCGTTCATTGGTAGACCTGAGCCAAAAAATAAAAAAAGAACTCGAGACTAATTATGACAGAAACATTAAGGACTGTGCATATTTATTGACAAAGGACTTTACACATGAACATATGCTCATGAATACCAACAACAGAAAACAAAAAAATCCTCCTGAATGCCTATCTTATGTTGGTGTTATCAAACACCCCTGGTTTTAGACCCTCACACCTTCTCCCATTCACCTCCTTTTTACATTGTATGGTTCACAGGCATATACTCCTTTTTTTTAGAGTTGGTGGAACAAGAATTTCCAATCTCTGCATTACTCAGAATTCCGATCACAACACCCTCTCCTCCAGTAATACAAGTCTGCTTTAAAATTCATAACTACATTCAGAAGAATAAAAGGGCTCTGATGGAATATTTCCAAGAAGCTTACTTGAGCAAAAATACAATTCGCTCTGGCATATTTAATAACCCTTACCTGGTTCTTTAGTACACACTGTAATGATAACAATAATAAAATTGAGAAAAAAAAGAGGGGGGGACTCCCAGCCATGCCTTAACATGAAATGACTACCCATAATTCCTGCCTCTGGGAAAAGGGGGGTGAGTGAAAGCCTTGTTAAAGTTGGCCGAGTCAGCTCGCTCTCTGTGATTTGCTCTGTCCTCTTTTTTCATTTGTCCGGGAGCCAGTTTGAATGAGATCAAACAAACATGATTGATTAAGCTCGGCTGACTTGTGCTGCGCTGACAAGGGTGGCCTGTTTTAGCATGAGCTCGTCACTCCCTAAATATTCAATGTTGTTACTGAAAGTGGTGTTGATCTGAAAACAATGTGACAGTCCCTTTATGTCAGGATATTGTATCGCCAGTGTGATACAGCATTACTGTTTTTGAATATTTACAGAACTGTAGTGTCTTATTTGGTTCTCAGAAGTCCTGTTTTCATTTGACAATACCTCAAGAGTTACGGTGGCCCAGTGGAGGTGTGTGAGGAAAAAAAGATAACATGCTTTCCCAAAAGGAATTGCACTGCTAGTATTAATCTGACACCCTCTTTCTCTTCTCTCTCCTCCTGTTGTATTGTTAGTTCTTCTCTCTATCTACTAGATCTCTCTGTATGTATGTGTGTGTGTGTGTGTGTGTGTGAGAGAGAGTACATTGTGGGACATCCTATACTGAATTAGGTCATCTCCAATCAGAGCTCCAATTCTCTCTCATTCGCTCTGTCTCTCTCTCTCTCTCTCTCTCTCTCTCTCTCTCTCTCCCTTGTCTGTCCACCTCTTTCTCATCAAACACTAATACCCTTTGTGAAGCAACATGTATAGAGAGCCAGAGACACCTAGTGGGGCTGAAAAAGCCCACACTTCTGGGCTCCCTATGCTTTTGCACCATCTGTCTTTCGTAGCTGGCACTGCAGCACAGTGGTTAAGAAATAGGATCTTTTTAAATCACTGTTATATTTCTGCACTGGGGGTTGCCGTTAACAAAGCATGTCGTTTTAATAAACTAAAGCGGGGTGTGGAGGGTAGGGATCCGTAGGATTGAGTCTTCATTACTTTATACAGGGTTGTGTTGGGGCTCAAATCTACACCGTAATTGGTCCTTTGCTAAGTGTATTGCTCGGCTCACGTTCATTATGCAGCACAGCAGAGCTGTCACTGGGACTATGATTGTAAACACTCTAAAAGAGAGTATACCTTTGGGATTTTAATCACTCCTTTGGTCAACATTGCCTAATATCCTATTCTCCACTTTCCATACTGATAATCTCAAAACACATTCACGAAAGGCTGAATCATTCCTTTCTCTATGAAGTCGGTGAAAGTAAATAGAGAACTAGCTTCCAGTAACGATGTCCTTAAAGCTCACGCCAATAGCCCAGATCAAAGGTGACCTGACTGCCTATTGGCTGCACGATTTTAAACCAGTGCATTATACTGAACCGTGTATGAGGAAAGAGGTGCCATTGATGCCCGGCACTACAGGGAACATACTTTTCATTCAAGACTTAGTCATAGGCTCTGCAATGACAGCCGTTGGTCATCACCCTCAATGTGCTGCATGGTTCACTGGGTGGTGAAATGGACTGATGAGGTGACCTGAAAGCAAAGGGGAGGGATGGAAGGGAAGAGGACAGGGAGAAAGAAAGGAGTAGGGGGAGAAAGGAGGGGCAGTGTCAGGTTAACTGTAGAAACACTGCCCAGTGTTCCCCTGGAGACTGGTTGACATGAGTAGACGAAGGTGCGAATGAACAGGAAGAGAGTTTAGTAGAGCCTGTAGAATCACTGTCCAGTGTTCTCCCTAGAGAACAGGCAGGAGGAGAGGTCAGTAGAGCCTGCCATAGGGCCCGTGGAACCAGGAAGTGTTTGGCTGGTGTTGGGCGACATGGTTAGTCTGACAAGGAGATGCTCTGAGGTGTTTCACCAGCTGCCTGCACAGGCAATAGATTAAAAATACTAAAGGTATTCATGAAAATATTCATATTTGGCAGTTAATAATATCTGAAAATATGTTAAGAGAAACTATACAGACATGAAACTGGATTCATATCAATATATCAATATCCTTATCCTACATCTGAATGTATTTTTTTTTCCTCACCCTCCAGACAATGGCTAGCTGTAATTGTAAAAAGCCTGATGCAACCTTTGCTGAATACTGATGTGGATCCAGCCGCCAATTCTCTCTTCTCTCTCTCCCTCTAGTAAGTGGCCTCCCATTTTTTAATCAAAATATATTTACACAATCTTCCGCGGCCTCCCTTCCGCATAGTGGATCTAACCGGCTGATTGGCAATTTTTCCAGCTAACCGATAGAACACCGAGGCCGCTGCCAATCTCCTCGACGACCAGTTGCCATGGCAACCCCTCAACCACAGCTAGCGACAGGGGGGGCTTGTATGGATTCTCTGTCCTGATTGGGTAGTCTGATACACACTGTTATTATTCTGTCTTTGTTGTGCCGTCTAACCACCGAAACTAGATTTACCGGAATACCTTGTAGGCTATTTTACTGATTTTGTGCCATTACTGAAAGAAATCTAACGGGCGGTGTTATTTTGCAACACTGATATATACAAAGGCAAGGGTTATTACACTTCATGGACATCCTACTGTTCCTTCAGCAGTAGATGGGAAAAACCACAGTCCCAAATGGAATCCTGTTCTCTGTATAGTAACGTACTTACAAGCAGAGTAGGGACTAGAGCGCGATATGGGACGCCCATCACTTTAACTGTAGCGACTGAGGCCAATTTGGTATGAGTTAATAAAGTGTCAAACTACCCACTGGTTCTGAGACTTCACACATCTGCTATAGCAGAGGGATTTTGTAAATGTCTTTGACCGTGAAGCTCAGTATTGGACTGGAAGAAGACTGAATTACTGGTGAGGAAAGAAATAAAGAAGCCGTGGCCATCCACTGAGGACTGAGTTCATAGTTACTTTGTTTGATGCCACGTCAAAGTTTCGCGAGTTATTTTTAGGGGATTATCCCACACAGTAAAAATACCTCTTCGTTTTGATGTTTTAAATTCACCATTTTTAATGTTTCCATGGGTTTGGTTGGCTACACAAAATAACACTACTTGCAGTTACCACCCTTTCGGTTGGGATGACGCAGCTTCTCAGTGGAAGTGGTGAAACCCAACAACCGGCACAGTAAAAGTTAACAATCGAAGTTTATTACACTTTTATATACAAACAACCCTGCAAGGCACACCTTTTGTTTAAATAAGAATATACAATACATTTTCTGGAAAGCAAACAAGTTTGTTTTTAAATATATATTAATATAAGTTTGTTTAGCGTTGTAGAGAGAAGGCCTCGAGTAGTGGATATTCCATTGTCACAAAAGAAATGGGTCAATTTAACACACTGTCATGTAAATTATAGACTACATTTTTTGTTAATTTTCAGTTGGTTCACGATGATTCATCTAAATACACACACTAACAAAAGTACTACTACTGTTTTAAATCATCAAGATTCATTACGCTCAAACAAGCGTATATCTTTCAAATGCATCAGTGATTTTGGCTTTAGTCGTTAAGAAAATTATGTGAATTCAACAAGCTTTAAGGACTTACCTCAGCACCAGTAGGATACACTACTATAACCTATTGTTCTTTCAATGTGTAACACTGTCAATGTATTAAATAATGTTATACCCAGAGCAAAATATATACTGTACATATATGTATATAGTTACGTACACCTACAGTTATTTAGAAGGCTAGCTACACCGCTGTAAGAACCATTTCATCAATCTTTCTTCAAACAACTATCTAGAATCAACTTCCAAAATCAAAAAGGGTCTTGATTTGCACTCCATTGATAGAAATGATACAGTGTGCAACTTTGTAATGAATACATAAAAAAATAATGCATAGTTATATTAATTGAAGTTAGCTGGAGGGTGGGGGAATTGTTAAGTGAAATTATCACTAAATAGTAGCAATAATCAGTTTGTGGTTTATGTCTACATCTCTGGGTTTACGTGTTAAATTAACATGTGCATTATGAGATGTTGTTGATATGATCATGTCGATATGTGCTATTGGAAAGATTTATGGACTTACTAAAGAAACACAGGGAAAGCCAAGAGGCTCTTTGCTGCACTAAAAATGTCTCTGAATCAGCACTTGGAAAACAGCTCTAATGGCAGACAGAAAATATTGTCAATAAAAACTGCAGCCAAAGCATTAAAAGGTCTGTTTCTGAATAGTTCAATCACTGAACAACACAGGTAACAGCTGAAAAATCAACGGCGCCTGTTACAACCTCTCCTAACAGGATATAACAAATCACTTATGACAACTGACATTACTTTGTTATGACCCATGACAAAATCAAACAGACCAGGCAACAGTGTTTGCTGGCAAAGGTGTATGTTAGGCTGTCGTTAGTTGACATGTCTGCCGTTACTTCACCTTTACAACTGATAATTCACCCATATGACCTCTGAACCACAACCTCATTGTGACGTGTGTGAATGCCCTATGACCTTCGAGAATATCATTATTGCAGGTACAATATATCATCAATCCTCTAACTTTCCATTTGGATTTTGTTTGGGAGTTTGGTGTTGGATAAAAACATAGACATAACTTCATATCCTCCGCAGTGACATCCCGCCCTCTAAATGTTACGAGTCACGGCTGTGTAAATCCGCCTGGGTGGTTTGGTGTTTTCTCAGGGTGGGTGGAGGGGCTGCAGGTCCAGTTGTAATCATGCTAACAGACCTAGCCGCTTCACTTTAGCGGACAGGAAGGAGTGGATTATGAATACCATGGTTTTAGGGCAGGAGTGGAGGTCCAACTGCTGTAGGAGATAGGAGAGCGTGTTAGAGAGAGGAGGGCGAGGTAAGAAGAGAGGGAGGAAGGGAGCGAGAGGAAGTGAGGCGGGGGGGGGGGAAGAGGGGTGAGAAAGAAGAGAATAGAGCAAAGGTCATTATCACCGTTCACTGTGATGTCGTTCAGTTGTTAGCACAGCAAATCGAGACTCTGTGTACTACTGTATTTTGAAACTGGTTGGGAGGGTTGATCATGATGAAAAGAAAAGGAAACCAACAGTACTGAAGTTGGGAGAGTGAAACAGAGTGAGAGAGAGTGTAAACAAATGAAACGGAAACCAACAGTACTGGAGTTGGGAGAGTGAAACAGAGTCAGAGAGAGCGTAAACAAATGAGAAAAACAGAGAAAAAAAAAATCTCATAAGCAAAACCAACCAGGAACCAAACAAAACACTTCGACTCACAATCTCTGCCTCAGGCCCGCCAAAGTCCAAGAAGATCATGCGCACGCCATCGTCGGAAGACATGCGCAGGCGCTCGAACGGCTGCTGGAGAAGCACCGTCTTCCGGATGCCCGGCTCCTCGGTGAACAGGCTGAAGCCCTCGTCGATGTGAACTCCCAGGTTGCACTCCTTCCCGTTCCAGCTACATGCTACCAGAGACAAACAGGGGAAAGAGTAGGAAAGGCAAGAGCATGACTCCTTGGCACCTTTGTGCTTCCCACCACAAGCAGCACCACTCCGCCACGTCAATCCCGGGTTTGTGTAATTCCGCAAGGTCTTAATCTGTGTCCAGAAAACCACTTCAGGTTTTTCCAGCTTCTGCAGCACTGGGCTCACAAAACTTTTGACTGACTGATCTGTTTCATCCCAGAACAAAAGGAAAAATAATCGTATGAGACGTACAGACATTATTCATGCAGCCAACGTGAACGCAGACAGTTGCCCTTTATTTTGAAGGTACCGCTTGGATGTGACTGTCTCCTACTAACGTAATGAGTGGCTTTTTAGCGTGTCAATGTGTTACTTCACCACACCAGCAGAGGGCACTAAAACCGTCCTTAAAACAGACAGACAGCCACATGCAGGGTCTTTGGGAGGCAAACAATTAGCACGGATTTAGAAATAACACATCATAAAATAGTTATCTGAAATATGACCCTGATAACGCAGTAACATCCCAAATGTTTTACCAGTTCTGCTTAACTTTTAAATGTCTCCTTTAGTATTTTGTTGTTGGTTGTTTTAATTAATTGGTACCTGGTTTATTACTTGGCATCAGAGAGGAGTTCATTTCAGTAAGAAAATGTACATACCATGAATGAATCAGAAGTCTACATATATATTAATAAGGTATTTGTCATTTATGTGTTAAATTGAATTAAAACCTTGAATTTCCTGAAATTTAACCCATGCTGAATACATATAAATAAATGGCCCAAACTTGGATTTCACATGACTGTAAAAGTGACTGTAAAAGTCTGGCAGCAAGCCATGATGTGTTTATAGTGTTGCAATGTTCAATGAAATACACCAAACAACAATAACAAACTACTGGGTGCAGACGGAGGTATTTGAAAGTTAACCTTAACCGTGACGCATGTTTAGCGTGCTACTATGATTACTTTCCGGATCTCCAGGTCAACATATGACTGTGCTGGCCCATTGAGCTGAAAGACTTGTTTTATTTCTAAGGAACTATCGCAAGACTTCTGCTTTTGGACCCCTTATCTCACACGCCATGTTTAGTATTCAAACCCTGTCTGGCCCCCAAGTGTTAACTACCCCATCATCCGCCCCTCATCCATACCTGTGGTGACCTCCTGGATGAGCTCGGCGGCGTTGTGACAGCCATCCACAAGCATGTGGGTCCAGGCTGAAAGCTCCTTGGCCGAGTCCACCCGGAACACATGGGTCTCCACACCCTGTTTGGTACCTGTGCGCAGCCCGAAGGACAGCTCAGAGTCCAGCAGAGGAGAGCTCTTCCCCGGCCCAGAGTGCACCAGTCTGGAGGAGGATCGGGATGGGAGGTGGGGTAAGGAGGTGAAGGACAGAGAGAGAGAGGAAGGTGGAGGAAAAGAGGGAGTAGAGAGAGGAGAACATAGGCATGATTGAGATTGGAGGGAGAGAAACGGGAGAGGGATGGACAAATGTGAGAGAGGGGGAGAGTGACGAGGAATGACGGGGGATGGGAACGGGAGACGCGGGGAGAGAGGGAGATGGGAGAGAGAGAAGGGGAGAGGAGTGAGAGGGGGAGAGGGAGATGGGAGAGAGAGAAGGGGAGAGGAGTGAGAGGGGGAGAGTGAGGCAGAGAGGATAAATAGAGAGAATCAAGAAAAAGAACAGTTAAAGAGAGAGGAGGGAAAAACTTGAGGGTGGAGGAAAAATGACTCATAACTTTCTGGTTTTCCTCATCACCATTCTCCATCATTATCGTCATCATTTCCACATGCATCTGAGGTCATGCGAGAACATTCTCAACTGACCATTTACAGAAGATAATCTAGTATGCCAGGACTATAATTCCAAATGTATTACCTAATTCTGTGCCTAGTTCTGCGCTGAACTATGACTTGTTGCTAGGCAAGCATGGCCTGACGTTAAATACAATGCAGACAATCAAAATACTTGAATGTATCAGTCCTAACAGTTATGACACAGACAACGACTCTTTGACTTAATGATCACATTAAACCTGATATATTTCAGCGTCACCTTCAGTCAGTGTTAGGGTCAATCTGAACTGATTGTGATGATCAGGTGACGCCTGGCTATTTAACTGGCATCTTTTAGATCAATACCGGTGTGTGTGTGTGTGTGTGTACCTGGTTGTGATGAGTGGGTAGCTCTTGGCTGGGCTGTTGATGCTGTCTTTACTATCCGGCAGGGAGGCGTACAAGAACAGGTCTCTGTCAGTCAACACAGCCAGAACCGGCCTCTCCGGACCGCGTGCTGCCTTCGGGAAGACAAGGAGAGACACGCATGCACACACACACACACACACACACACACACAAACACGTGCTTGATTAAGCTCCAATATACACATAGAAGTGTCAACAGTGCCAAGACTGGCCATTTTATCACTCCAGGCAGGCTAAAGTACTTGAATTACACTGCACAAAGACACACATGCAACAATTTCAAAGATTACTAATGGAATCGTAAATTGCTTAATGCTTGATGCCGAATAGCAAACTAAAATGTGACCTTTGACTCTTTGTACCTGTTCAGTGATCCAGCCCATGTGTTTGACCTCCAGGCCCGCCTGCATGGCCCTCAGCTCCTCCCTGACGCGAGGCCCCAGGGCAGCCGCCCCGGCCTGGATGGCGTTGTACCAGGACTGGGCCATGGCTGGGTCCTTGGCCCTCAGGAACACTGAGCTCTTCCTGCTGGACGAGATCACCTCAAAGTACCTGTGTAGAGTGAAGGGAGGAACAGGGAGGCAGAGACAGAAGGAAGTAGTAATGGGGGGGAGCAAGATAAGAATTCAGTAATTTACCAGAAGCTCTTATTCACAGCTAGCAACCAATCAGTCACATTTATTTTAGAATGCCCTTTTTACATTAGCAGTTGTCACAAAGCGCTTTTACAGATACCCAGCCTGAAAACCCAAAGAACAAGCAACAACAGGGTTGATGCACACTGGCTAGGAAAAACTCCCTAAAAGGGCCAGAACTTAGGAAGAAACCTAGAGAGGAACCGTGCTCTGAGGGACGGCCAGTCGTCTTCTGGCTGTGCCGCGAGAACATTTTAAGCGTACAAATAGTAATAATGAATAAATGAATGTGGGCTGTGTCCAGAGTCTGCATGCTATGCAGATACTCAATCATATTTCATAGCTACTATTTACAGACCCCCTGGGCTGTACTCTGTGTTCCTCAATGAGTTCCCAGAATTCTTAACAAATATTGTAGTCATGGCAGATAATATTCAATTTTTTTGGTCATTTGATGTCTTTTTGACCTCAGTGCTGCCTTCACTACCATTGATCACACCCTTTCGTAGAGACTGGGCCAGGTTTTGATCGTATTTATCAGCAAGATATCAGTTTTTATGTGTGAATGGCCTGTCTTCTGACAAATCAAAGGTTAACTTTTGTTGTTTTCCTAGTAGGGTCATGTATCAACTCTGTTGTTGTTTGGTCTTTGGGGTTTCAGGCTGGGTGTCTGTAAAAGCACTTTGTGACAACTGCTGAGGCAAAAAGGGTTTTATAAGAAATCCATTTAATTGATTGATTAACCCAATAATTTAACTGGCAAGGTGATGCCTAAACTGCATATCAATTATTGTTTTTGAGGCCTATGGACAACCAGCGAAAAATGTGCTCTTGCAAACACCACAGTTTGGATCCCAGCCCAAATGGAATATGAACCTAGCCTACCATCTAAACTCATCTGTTTAATGTGAGAAGACCAATTTAATTTGTGCTGATTCAATGTTTTTTTCACCCAGTCCTAAAAGACAAATTCATGAACAAACTTGTGCACTTTTCAACAGCTAAATTATTAAGATGTCAAAGAGAACCAACAAAACTTTATATAATAGTCCTATAGAAAGAAGCATAAATTGATAATTTTTCATAAATAACCGTACAACAAACAACATAGGTCATCTTGTTTTAATCAATATTTCCCATCAAATTGTTGACAATGGGAATTTAATCAATTGGATGGACTGGAAATCTGACAGACTAGTTTTAAAGGAAAAGGTAAAGCCCACAATTTGCCATCACTATTATTACCTGTATAAGTATTCAGACCCTTTATACAGTACTTTCTAGAAGGACCTTTGGCAGTGATAACAGCTTTGAGTCTTGTTGAGTATGCCTCCACCAGCGTTACACAGTTAGATTAGGGCAGTTTCTCCCATTCTTCCTTGTAGTTACTCTCAAGCTCTTTCAGATTGTCTCCCCACAAATGTGCAATGGTGTTCAGGCCCAGGCTTTGACTGTGGGCACTGGATAATGATTTCTTCAAAGAACTCCCTGTAATTTTCTCTGTCCATTCTTCCCTCAGTCCTGACAAGTCTCCCAATCCCTGCTGCTGTGAAGCATCCCGATAACATGAGGCTTCCACCACCTATTAGATCCTATTAGACAGGTGATGAACAGTACCTTATTTTGCCAGACGTAGCGCTTGGCATTCAAGCCTAATATTTTGATTTTGGTCTTAACAGACAAGAGGAATCTGTTTTCAGACGACATGTAAAATGCCTTTCACTCAGGAGTGCCTTCTGTCTAGTCACTTTAACATAAAAGCTTGCTGAGAAACTCAAATGCTCTGTTAGAGTGGCCGATGGGTTCTTAGTCACCTCCCTGACCAAGGCAATACTTGTCCACTTGCTATGCCTCGACAAAATTCTATCACTGAGGTCTACGGAGAGCTTCTTGTAATTCATGGCTTGGGTTTTCCTCTGACATGCACCATGACATGTGGCACCATACAGTTTTGCTCAAAAGTTTGCATACCCTTGGAGAATTGGTAATATATGTACTGTTTGTAAAGAAAACATGAGTGAGCAGGGGCAATGACCCTAAGCACAAGGCCAAGTTGACCCTCCAGTGGTTACAGCAGAAAAAGGTGAAGGTTCTGGAGTGGCCATCACAGTCTCCTGACCTTAATATCATCGAGCCACTCTGGGGAGATCTCAAACATGCGGTTCATGCAAGACGACCAAAGACTTTGCATGACCTAGGGGAATTTTGCCAAGACGAATGGGCAGCTATACCACCTGCAAGAATTCGCGGCCTCATAGACCACTATTACAAAAGACGGCACGCTGTCATTAATGCTAAAAGGGGCAATTCACAGTATTAAGAACTAAGGGTATGCAGACTTTTGAACAGGGGTCAGTTAATTTTTTTCTTTGTTGCCATGTTTTGTTTTATGATTGTGCCATTCTGTTATGACCTACAGTTTTATGTGAATTCCATAAGAAATAAAAAAAATGTGTTTTGACTGCTCACTCAAGTTTTCTTTACAAACGGTACATATATTACCAATTCTCCAAGGGTATGCAAACTTTTGAGCACAACCGTATTAGCCACACCCACGTAATAACCACTGTGGTTGAAAATGTTTTCAAAATCTGTGTATAAGCCGCAGTTTATAAACGGGAAATTACGGTAGTTTTACCCAGGTATGTAAGCTAGAATTGGGTGAAGAACCAAAGAGAGAACAGAGCAGCAGAACTTCAGGTTGTAAACATGAAAAGGGTAGGTACTCATTATTGTAAGGACCTTCATTTCTACTCTGAAAAGAACACCTAGTGCCTCTTTGGACTTCAGAATAAAAGCTAGTGTACGGTTTATCTTTGTTTCTCAGATCAAGAAAATCAGTTGCTCATTCATCTCCGTTCCACCTGCAGTACCTGTTTTCTGTGTCCGGAGGGCACTGTTTCCTGGTCACCTGGCACATTTTCAGAGGGATGGTCCTGGCCTCCTTCAAGGGTGTGTCTGTGGCCTTCTGTGGCGTTGCAGGGGGGGAGTCCCAGGGTAGGGGAGCTCCGGGGGAGGTGTTCTTAAAAAAGGCTGACATCTCCTTGATGTATTTCACTAAGAGGACAAAGAGAGAAAGGGGTCCGTGTTGACAGGGAGAAGGAAGATGTATACACTGTTAAATATTAATCAGACGTGGTGAATTTTAAGGCACGTAAGAGCAACATTTTGAACATGTTATACCACTGGTACACATTTTTGTACTAAGTACTGGGTCTCCCAGATCCAGATTAAAGGAAGCACAGTCCTGGACTAAAATCAGCTCAGGATTTTCTTTTATTGAAAGGGTTGTCCATTCTCTCCTTATACACACTACTGTTCAAAACTTCGGGGTCACTTTGAAATGTTCTTGTTTTTGAAAGAAAAGCAATTTTCTGTCCATTAAAATAACATCAAATTGATCAGAAATACAGTGTAGACATTGTTGATGTTGTAAATTACTATTGTAGCTGGAAACGGTACATTTTCAATGGAGTGTCTACATGGACGTACAGAGGCCCATTATCAGCAACCATCAGTCCTGTGTTCCTATGGCACACTGTGTTTGTTAATTCAAGCATCATATTAAAAGGCTAATTGATCATTAGAAAACCCTTTTGCGATTATGTTAGCACCACTGAAAACTGTTGTACTGATTAAAGAAACAATAAACCTGACCTTTAGACAAGTTCAGTACCTTCAGCATCAGTGTTTGTGGGTTTGATTACAGGCTCGACATGGACAGAAACAAAGAAGTTTCTTCTGAAACTTGTCAGTCTATTCTTGTTCTGAGAAATTAAGGCTATACCATGTGACAAATTGCCAAGAGATCCTGTACAACATTGTGTACTACTCCCTGCACAGAACAGTGCCAACTGGCTCTAACCAGAATAGAAAGGAGACCCCGGTGCACAACTGAGCAAGAGGACAAATACAACAGTGTCTAGTTTGAGAAACAGGCACCTCACAGATCCTCAACCGGCAGCTTCATTAAATCGTACCTGCAAAACACCAGTCTAAACATCAACAGTGAAGAGGCGACTCCGGGATGATGCCTTCTAGGCAGAGTTCTTCCTCTGTCCAGTGTCTGTGTTCCTTTGCCCATCTTAGTCTTTTGTTTTTATTGCCCAGTCTGAGATATGGCTTTTTCTTTGCAACTCTGCCTAGAAGGCCAGCATCTCAGAATCGCCTCTTCACTGTTGACTTTGCGACTGGTGTTTTGTGGGTACTGTTTAATGAAACTTCCATTGAAAATCAGCCTATTCCAGATATCATAGCCATTTACAACATTAGCAATGTCTACACTGTATTTCTGTTCAATTTGAAGTTATTTTAATGGACAAAAAATGTGCTTTTCTTTCAAAAACAATTGAATGTCTAAGTGACCCCCAAACCTTTGAACGATAGCATAGTCTATATATTTTTTTTAAATGTTAGTATACAACCAGAATGACCCACCTGTAAAGCATGTTTTCACTTTTCCGATTTAGAAAGTGTGGGAAAGGGAAGGAATATTGTTAACGAAGACACTCCTGAAAGAGGAATAATAACGACAGAGTATGGGCCATGCAGCTGACTGTTGGAGGTCACTGTTGGACAATTAACATTGCTGTGTATGAGCGCGTACGATTTACACATGGACGCCGAAGCGAGAATCAAACCGTCAGCTTGCCAAGTGCCCTGCCCTGCCGACTGAACCAGACAGGTCAACATTCCGGTGTATAGCGGGTTTGAATGAATCCCACCTACTGAATTCGCCTAACAAACCAATTGGCTGTGGCTGTACATGCCTCTTTTCACGTCACTCACAGCCTCCCCCCACATCCAGCCAGCACGTCACTCACCTGAC
>JACXGI010015926.1:0-16689 GCA_016801175.1 Esox masquinongy | reverse complement strand
ATGAAGTGCTCTAAAACTTCCTGGTAGACGGCTGCGTTGACCTTGGACCTCAGAAAACACAGTGGACCAACACCAGCAGATGACATGGCACCCCAAACCATCACTGACTGTGGAAACTTTACATTGGACTTCAAGCAACGTGGATTCTGTGCCTCTCCTCTCTTCCTCCAGACTCTGGGACCTTGATTTCCAAAGGAAAAGCAAAATTTACTTTCATCAGAGAACATAACTTTGGACCAGTCAGCAGCAGTCCAGTCCTTTTTGTCTTTAGCCCAGGCGAGACGCTTCTGACGCTGTGTCTTGTTCAAGAGTGGCTTGACACAAGGAATGCGACAGCTGAAACCCATGTCTTGCATACGTCTGTGCATGGTGGTTCTTGAAGCACTGACTCCAGCTGCAGTCAACTCTTTGTGAATCTCCCCCACATTTTTAAATGGGTTTTGTTTCACAATCCTCTCCAGGGTGCGGTTATCCCTATTGCTTGTACACTTTTTTCTACCACATCTTTTCCTTCCCTTCGCCTCTCTAATAATGTGCTTAGACACAGAGCTCTGTGAACAGCCAGCCTCTTTAGCAAAGACCTTTTGTGTCTTGCCCTCCTTGTGCACGGTGTCAATGGTCGTCTTTTGGACAGCTGTCAAATCAGCAGTCTTCCCCATGATTGTGTAGCCTACAGAACTAGACTGAGAGAGCATTTAAAGGCCTTTGCAGGTGTTTTGAGTTAATTAGCTGATTAGAGTGTGGCACCAGGTCTCTTCAATATTGAACCTTTTCACAATATTCTAATTTTCTGAGATACTGAATTTGGGGTTTTCATTAGTTGTCAGTTATAATTATCAAAATTAAAAGGAATAAACACTTGAAATATATCAGTCTGTGTGGAATGAATGTATACATTATACAGGTTTCACTTTTTGAATGGAATTACTGAAATAAATCAACTTTTTGATGATATTCTAATTATATGACCAGCACCTGTATATACAGCTCCGGAAAAAATTAAGAGACCACTGCACTTTTTCTTTCCTTTCCAAAAAAGTCGAAAAGGAAGGTTTTGAGTGAGGAACAAAAGCGTTCAATTTGCAGTGGTCTCAATTTTAACCCTTCTGTTCCTCACTTTTTTCCGGAGCTGTGTATATATATATATATGTGTGTGTGTATATGTATGTATGTGTGTGTATTTTCCTTTCTCTCTCAAGCAAATAAAGTTTGACTTTCCGGGGTCAATATCAAATTGGGGATTGATACAATTGTGACTAAAACTGACCAGTAAACCTGGTACTGGACTATGTTTAATTGACTCTGGACTCAGCCCACATGCATTTATTAATTATTACAACTTGTACTCTTAAAATGTTCACCTGGCACAGCCAGAAGAGGACTGGTCACCCCTCTGAGCTTGGTTCCTCTCTAGGTTTCTTCCTAAATTTCAGTCTCCGAAATTTGATTTTTGATGTTCAATAGTTAATATCTAAGCTTTGGCTGGGCCACTCAAGGACATCCACAAAAGCTCTTAAGCTCTGTCTTTGCTTTGTGATTTGTGTAATTTTTGTGCTGACAGATGAACCTATGTCACACTCTGATGGGCATAATCTGCTCCCACCACCATAGGGATGGTATTAGCCAGGTAATGAGTGGCACCTTGTTTTTGCCAGATGTAGCACTTGGCATTCAGGCCTAATTGATTTTGGTCTCATCAGACCAGAGATTCCATTTCCTCATGCTCTCAGAGTCCTTCGTGCTGCATGTTATATGTCTATAAAGGCCTGATTGATGAAGTGCTACAGAAATGGTAATCCTTCTGGCATCTGGAATCTTAGTGTTTCCAAACATCTCCATTTCTCAGTGATGGCCTCTATTCTGCTTCTGGATACATCTCGGATGTCCACAGAGAATCTCCTGAACTTTATGTCTTAGTTGCATTGACATGCACTACGAAGTGTGGGACCTTAAATTGACAGTGTTGTACTTTTCTAAATCCATCCATGTCCAATCAATTGAATTTGCCACAGGTGAACTCCATCATGTTCTAGAGACATGTCAAGATGATCAAAGGGATGCATCTGAACTCAACTTAAAGTATTGCAGCAAAAGGTCTAAATACTTGAAAGGGTTTTTGCTTTGTCATTATAGGGTGTATAGAAATATATTTAACCAATTAGAAATTAAGATATAAAACAACATAATGTGAAGAAAATTAAGGGATTTGAACACTTTCTGAAGGCTCTGTATGTCCGGATTGGGTTACTAGAAATGCATTATTGATGTATATCTGCCAAAGCACAATTGTAATATGATGCATTTGAGATAAAAGACTGAGTCTACTTTAGTTGATAATACATCATAAGGTTTGACCCTTATAACACATATATTCATCCCATATCACACACATTTGCTCTACAGATGTTCATAATATCAATATACGATCAAAACAGTACATGATTGATAAGGTTAAGGTTAGGCTTAGAGTAATGGTTAAGGTTAGGAATAAGATGTCGTTTTAAGCTTAGGGTAAGTGTTATTAAAAAGTTAATTGAAATGCTATTTTATAGTCTATAGGTTGCTTGTAAATCAGCTACAGATTGACTATCCAAATAAGGTGTTACTCTTAAGTTAAATGTCTGTTATTAGCCTGGTGTTTATACACATTTCAGCAAACAAACACTGGCACTAAATTAATTGTTTTGGATTGCACTTCAGTGAGTACTGTAAAGACATAGAAGAAAAAGGAAAGCTTCATTATTGCCATAGATAAAGCAACAGTCTAGGTTAATGTGGCCGACTTAAAAATAAACAAGATCTGATGTACTTTATTGATCAACACATGTCAGCGTTAACCTCCAGAGGTCTCCTGGAAAAATATTAAAAAGTCTATATCTGGTATGAAGCACTACCACTACGGAGATTACAGTGTAACTTGGTTTAATGACGCTAAAGCATGAAATAACAAGTGATAATGTGATTAAGTACTAGTGAATAAGCACTCCAGATTTTTTTTTTCAATATTTTTTTTGAGCAGTAGATAGCCTCATGATCAAGAACAATAAGTTGCTGTTTCAGCCAACAATGTAAAACAATCTTCAGATAGGTAGCCTATGGCCACAAGTGCATTGTAGCGTTATTGCGTCAAAAAATAATTCAGTAATGTTTATACAGTCTCCGTTTATACAAATAAATTTGAATACCAATGTTTGCCACAAGCACATTTTATACACTGTTACGTTTTAGACATTGTGGTAGACAACAAATCTGAGAGGTGCCTTTACTACCACCCATTCAGGGACATAGCCAGATCGCAATTATTTTTATAGACAATGATCTTCTTGCACAATATTTTGAATCCAAAATCATGTTTCCAGTCTGAGTAAGGGATTTTAGGCCAATGTTAGAAACATCTCAACAAATATCACATGAATTATGTCTATGTTTCCATAGGATGTCTAGCCCATGCGGGCAGAAGAGCGTTTGACAGCTCTTCGGAAAGTTATAGGCTCAGATAATTTACTGAAACTCGTTTGCTTCTTAATTTCAGTATGTTTAAACCTAGTTTAGAATTGTTTTGCAATTCCCCGTAATGTAGCTTAATTTTGTAACAATATTATTTAATCGACAAATACGTTTCAGTCACTTATTTGTCGTATCAACTCTGATCGACAAAAAAAAAAACACTCGTGCGTGTGTAAAATATTGTAAGTTGAATTTTGTAATTTCCAACCATATTTCCTAATTAGAAAATGCCCATTCAAATGTAGGCTATGGATATAAATATATGTTGTTCCATTGCATAAATGTTGAAACATGTCTTCCTTAGTCACATGACCAAACACTCAGTAATATCTTATTGCAAGAGCGAGTGGAGTCTCACTGTTTTCTTGGCAACATATCATATAGGTCACACAATATTAGGCTACTTATTATGCTTTTCATCAATTTATTTATTTATTTATTTGACATATTTCCCACCGGACATTTTGGCCATTGATATTTTCATCTGCTGGACAACTACACGTGATACCGACTAATGTCGTAATACCGACACTAATGTCGTGATGCCGGCAAATGTCGTGATACCGACTTTTGCTGGCTAACGTAAACCCTGGGTAGGAGAGGTGTTAGGTACAGTGAAATCTGTCAGAGTGACCAGGAGTGGTTATCTTTTGATGGCTTGTATGTCAGCAAAGCTGACATACAAAATACAGAGGTGTTATTTCTAGAAGTGATGAGATATGATTTTAGGTGCAAAGCACCAGTTAAGGGTGTAATATCTGGAGTCCCAGTGGCTTTTGGTTGTTGTTGGGAGGAGAGTCAAGATTTAAAGTTGGTGCACATTGCGTGTAGTTAATGGAAGGAAGGAGGAATGCATTGCAAGTGTGAGGGAGACTGCTTTTGCGAATACAGAAAATTAATGTTTCTCTTAGAGCCTCTATGGATTAGATTGGCAAACGTTCTACTGTTAATTCCCTAGTTCTACTGTTCTACTGCAAATCAAACACTTGACTAATAATATATTCTGGACAAGAATTTAACAAGTATTATTACACAATTTCGTGTTGTGATTAGTTATGCTTGCTGAAAAGAAATTAATTTAATTTGTTGCCGTGAAACCGTTTACGTATCTTTCTTACATAATAAATATTGCATATAATTCATGGCAGTCAAATTGGCGGCGTTAAGGCTGCGCGTGCATGGGGTGCAAGGGAAGCGTGCCTAGACACGCTGGCATTTCTCTCTCTCTCTTCAGAATGCATCGCAAGATGGCCGTGCCTGACGTTTGACGTCTCTCAGGGCAGAGGCAAGAAGTGGTGGAATCTCCGCAGGGCCTGTTTTACCATCGTAGAAAATGACTACTTTGAGACCTTCATTGTCTTCATGATCCTCCTGAGCAGTGGCGCTCTGGTGAGTCAGTGCCTTGAGGCAAAGTTTGGGGTCACTTAGAAATTTCCTTGTTTTCCATGAAAACATACATGCAATGAGTTTGAATAGTAAATATAGTCTTTGCCAAGGTTAGAAATATTGATTTTTAATTGAAACAATTATTGTGTCCTTCAAACTTGGCTTTCATCAAAGAATCCTCCATTTGCAGCAATTACTGCCTTGCACACCTTTGACATTCTAGTAGTCAATTTGTTGAGGTAATCTGATTTGTTGAGGTAATCACCCCATGCTTCCTGAAGCATCTCCCAAATGTTGGATTGGCTTGATGGGCACTTCTTATGTACCATATGGTCAAGCTGCTCTGACAACACCTCAATAGGGTTGAGATCCGGTGACTGTGCTGGCCACTCCATTATAGACAGAATATCAGCTGACTGCTTCTTCTCCAAATAGTTCTTGCATAGTTGGGAGCTGTGCTTTTGGTCATTGTCCTTTTGCAGGAGGAAATTGGCTCCAATCAAACGCTGTCCATATGCATGGCATGGCGTTGCAAAATGGAGTGATAGCCTTCCTTATTCAAGATCCCTTTTACCCTGTACAATTATCACACTTTACCACCACCTACGCACCCCCAGACCGTCACATTGCCTCCATCATGCTTGACAGATGGCGTCAAGCACTCCTCCAGCATCTTTTCACTTGGTCTGCATTTCACGAATGTTCTTTGTGATCCGTACACCTCTAACTTAGGATTGTCTGTCCATAAAATTTTTTTAGAATCTTTCTCTGTCCTGTGTCTGTGTTCTTTTGCCCATCTTAATCTTTTCTTTTTATTGGCCAGTCTGAGGTATGGCTTTTTCTTTGCAACTCTCCCTAGAAGGCCAACATCCCAGAGTCACCTCTTCACTGTTGACGTTGAGGGTACTATTTAATGAAGCTGCCAGTTGAAGACCTGTGAGGCATCTGTTTCTCAAACTAGACAGTAATGTATTTTTCCTCTTGATCAGTTGTGCACTGGGGCTTCCCACTCCTCTTTCTATTCAGATTAGAGCCAGTTTGCGCTGTTCTGTGAAGGAACTAGTATACAGCGTTGCACAAGATCTTTAGTTTCTTGGCAATTTTTGCATGCAATAGCCTTCATTTCTCAGAACAAGAATAGACTGACGAGTTTCAGAAGAAAGTTCTTTGTTTCTGGGCATTTTGAGCCTGCAAAATCAAATCCACAATTGCTGGTGCTCTAGATACTCAACTAGTCTAAAGAAGGCCAGTTTTATTGCTTCTTTAATCAGCACAACAGTTTTCAGCTGTGCAACCAAAATTGCAAACAGGTTTTGTAATGATCAATTTTAAAATGACTAACTTGGATTAGCAAAAACAACGTGCCATTGGAACACAGGACTGATGGTTGCTGATAACTGATGGTTGCCTCTGTTTGCCTATGTAGATATCCACTTTAAAAATCAGCTACAATAAGTTTCCAGCTACAATACATTTTACAACAATGTCTACAGTGTATTTCTGATCAATTTAATGTTGTTTTAATGGATAAAAAATGCTTTTCTTTTGAAATAAGGACATTTCAAAGTGATCCCAAACTTTTGAACAGTAGTGTATACATTTATACTGAATATTTTATTTCTGTTTCCATCATTATCTATAGAAAAGCCATTAGTTATTATTTATTATGAGATCTATTTTCTTTGTCTTAATTCTACAGGCTTTTGAGGATATTTACATTGAGAGGAGAAGAACGGTTAAAATTATCCTGGAGTATGCAGATAAAATCTTCACCTATGTGTTTATCATTGAGATGCTCTTAAAATGGGTAGCGTATGGCTTCAAGACATACTTCACCAATGCTTGGTGTTGGTTGGACTTCCTCATTGTGGATGTAAGTTTCCATTTAGGTGTTTTGTGAAGAGCTATTTAGATGGAATTAAAAACATTTCACTAACAGCACATAGCTCAATGATAAATAATGTACAACATTGAAATGATTGTGACCATACACTCTACTAGAAATGCATACTACTGGTTTCTTACCTGTCAGCAAATACAAGGTCAAGAATTTTCTTCATATATTTAATGAGTTGTTTGGTTGGCTACAACTCAATTATAATCCTGCCTCAGGTTTCCTTAGTCACTCTAGGAGCTAACTGGATGGGCTACTCTGACCTTGGACCAATCAAATCTCTTAGGACACTCAGGGCTCTAAGGCCACTTCGAGCCCTGTCACGATTTGAAGGGATGAGGGTGAGTAACTGTTTTAAATATGTCTAAACGTTTACAATGAAATATCCATACATACACAGATAGACCCTTTTGTGAATGAGGAGACATTAGTGTCCATTATGATGGAAGTGACATTAGTAGTTATTACTATATTGTGACAGAGGTGACATTATTGGTCATAACTGACTATTGGGACCTTACTGGTCTTGACTGACGATTGCGATGGAAGTCCTGACTGCTGTGTGTCCTGTCTATGGGGTGGGGGCTAGGTGGTGGTGAACGCTCTCATCGGCGCCATCCCCTCCATCTTCAATGTGTTGTTGGTGTGCCTTATCTTCTGGCTCATCTTCAGCATAATGGGAGTCAACCTGTTTGCCGGAAAGTTCTACCGCTGCATTAACACCACCACAGATGTCATTTTCCCCATGACAGAGGTTAACAACAAGAGCGACTGCTTAGCTCTCCAACTTGCTACCCAGGAAGCACGCTGGGTCAACGCCAAGATCAACTATGACAACGTGGCCCTGGGATACCTTTCTCTTCTGCAAGTGGTGAGGGCTGGTTTTCAGACTGTGGCCCAATGCTTCTCCTGAAGAGCTACCCTTCCACCTTCAGAATTTTGCTCCAACCATACCCTAGCACATGGAATACCAACCCAATGGGTGTGCCCCAAAATATTTGGGGAGCCCTGGGCCTGAATTGAGGGGGTACATTTTATATTACATATATATACTGTATTTATAAATATATATTTATTCACTTATGGTTGACCAAATTTTAAAAAGCTTTAGAAACTATTCTAAAAACCAAAAGATACTTTCAGATGTTTTTTTAAAACATAAAAAAGCAATTTAGATGGCACAATGATTACTTACACTATTAGGTGCTTGTTGTTTTTTCAACTTAAACAGAAATTTAGTGAACTCAGCTTCAGCAACCAGAAAATGACAGAGCGATTGTGCCTGCCCATGTTTGCTATTGGATGGTGCAGATTTTTCATTTGACCAATGGAAATTCTTCATTTTTGGATGCGCCCAAATGTATATAATGTAAAATAAAGGGCCATGTAGAAAAAGGCTGGGAACCCCTGCACCTAGTACACCAGATTCAACTAATTAGTTGCTTCTCAGGATCTCGGTTAACTGAATCAGGGGTGTAAGAACAAGTGAGGGGCAAAAGCTTGCATACCCAGTAGCTCTGAAGGAGGAGACTTGGCCACCACTCAACTTCTTACATATGCATTCATCTAATTTAGCTGATGCTCTCATTAAAATGATTTCATAAGTTTGTTCTAGTATCTGAAAGAAGTTCCTTTCTCCACAGGCAACATTTAAAGGATGGATGGACATCATGTATGCTGCAGTGGACTCTCGAGAGGTAGGTACTTAGTGAAATACATGCTTCTATATTATAAATGGTTTTTTTAATGAGTGGTTATTACCAAAGAATATGCACAAAGAGTGCTTACAGTTCCATGTAAAAGTGTTAATACTCCTGACTAACTCTCCCATTTTACAGAATTACAAATGGTGAATTGAAATGTCATTCTGTTCAATATTTTATTTTAAAATAAAAAATGATCACCAAATAGCATTCTATAGAAGTAAATAAATTATAATAATAGAAACCCATTGATTAAATTGAAAAAACGGAACAGCGTAATATCCAGGTTTTTGAATATTGCCAGTGAGCCTAGTTAAATCAATAATCAGGAAGTGAAGGCTGCATCACAAAACACAGGCACTGAAAAGACAAGGCTCCTCAAAACTTTGCACTCAAACAAGAAGACTTGAGAGAAAACCCAAAGAGAGGCCTACATTAATTTTAAAGGAGCTACAGAGTTCAGTGTCTGGAAGTGAAGTAATGGTACACCAGTCAACCATATCAACAGCTTTGTGTATCTTTGGCCATTATAAGAGGATGGCAAGAAACAAAGCTTTTGCTGAAAAAGAACCATCTGAAAGCAAATCTGGAGTTTGGCAGAAAGGATGACCATTAGATTCAGGTCAGGTGACACAAAGATAATGCTTTTTGGACAATACTCAAAGCACTATGTGCTGTGCACACTTTCCAAGCCTCAGCACACACCATCCATAGAATGAAGTGTAGTGGTGGCAGCATCATGCTGTGGGGATTTGTCTCATTAGCAGGGACTGGGCATCTTGTTAAAATTTAATAAGGAATGGATGGAGCAAAATGCAGGGCAATACTAATAAAACTGAAGCTAGGTTGGATATTCACCATTTATAAGGACAATCATCCTATATACAAGGCTGAAGCAACATTGGAGTGGCTCAAGAACAAAAAGTGGAATATCCTACAGTTGCCCAGTCGAAGTCCAGATCTCAATACCATTGAGACTGTGTGACACAATTTGAAAATCGGGATCCAGAATCGTCTTCCAACCAACCTGATAAGCCTATAGCAAATGGACCAAAATCACTCTGACATTGTTTGCAAAGCTGATACATGCTTACCCCAAATGACTTAAAGCTGTTCCTGCAGGTGTCTCTACCAAATATTAATGTGTCAGGGTTGAATACTTACGGAAGTAACATTTTGTTCAGAAAGAAATTTCCCAACATAAAACCGACAACATCTTACAATAATTGAGTTGCAGTATTTTAAAAATAAAATATCAAACAGAACATTATTTTAATACACCATTTCTAATTCCAAAATAAGAGAACTGGTCAGGGGTTTTAATATTTTTGCAAGGCACTGTAGATATGCTTCTGAAATGTGTATATGCTTCTGAATTTTAAAGCCTAGACTAATAGTATCTAGGTATACACATTTAGTTAAATTGTATTAGTTATTGTATAAGTAATTATAAAGTGTTTCCTGACACATTGGTTCTAGATGAATTAATAATGAGTATTACTGACTGATAACTGATAACCTACAGTACCAGTCAAAGGTTTGGACACCCATGACAAGTGAATGTGTGTCCAAATCTTTGATTGGTAATGTTTATATGGTTCCCTAGGTGGAGGAGCAGCCCTCATACGAGATAAACCTGTACATGTACATCTACTTCGTCATCTTCATCATCTTTGGCTCCTTCTTTACACTCAATCTCTTTATTGGTGTCATTATTGACAATTTCAACCAGCAAAAGAAAAAGATAAGTATTTCTTTTAAAAAAGAATAGGAATTAATTAAGTAAAGAATGGATGATGGATGACATTAATAGAGGGTTTTCTTTCATTTAAGGAGAAATCTGAAGTTCTAACAACATCAACGTTGCTGGAGCTTACTAATATACCAGCATTATTTTGTTTTTTTTAATTAGTTGTAGTTGGGGGGGAAAGAGAGTAATACATTTTTGGGGCAGCAGCACAATTTATTCTTCACTTTCTATACCACGGTTAAATGCATGTTACATACATTTATATTACTACAGTGATGCATAATTTCCATGGACATTTGGGAATGTCCAATCTAGTTGCATTTTGGGTAATGTCACCATACAACAAACATGAACTGCATCAGCTAACATCAACTGCTTTATCAGAGAATTAACTTCCACAGAAACAGCGCCATCTTTAACAAGTGAAACAGAGGAGAACAACACACTACAATTTAATCAATTTAACAAGTTTATTAAAAATTTAATCAAGTTAACAATATATTACAGATTTTCCCTTTAACAATATGTCAGAATCTAGATTGTACAATTTTAATTAATTCAGATATCTAACTGTGTATTTGTAAATGCCCAGAATAATTTTTGTTTTGATTTTGATCATGCACTTTGGTGACGACATTTTCATGACAGAGGAGCAGAAGAAATATCATGAAGCCATGAAGAAACTTGGCTCGAAGAAGCCGGTGAAGCCTATCCCAAGGCCTACGGTATGCAATGCATTAATGGCATTCAGTTATGGCCACAACCTCATGTTACTATTTAGAGATTCATTACTTCATTCATTCATTTTAGTCTAAGACTGGAATATCACTCCATATAAGCACCCAAATACATTTTTGATCTTTTATGATGAAAGTGTACTCTACTTTTCAAAAAGTATCTAGAAGTAGAATTTCATACTGTCATTCTGTTATGGGGCCAGGCATAGTGTTTGAACTACTTTCTGCAGTACAGTCTGCAAGGATTGCTCAGAGTATACCGCATACCCTGTGACACTGGAATGCGACTTTGCCACAACATCACAGTTGACCTACATTAACCTTTTCCTCCCAGCACCGGTGTTAACAGACCCACTGACCCTGTGGAATTTGTTTGTCTCTCCCTCCCTTCCATGTCCCTCTGGCCTTTGCAGAATATGATCCAAGGCATGGTGTTTGATTTCATCAGTCAACAGTTCTTTGACATCTTCATTATGGTCCTCATCTGCCTCAACATGGTCACCATGATGGTGGAGACGGATGACCAGAGTGTGGAGAAGGAAGACGTCCTCTTCAAGATCAACGTGGCCTTCATCGTTGTCTTCACCGGCGAATGTCTGCTCAAGCTATTTGCCCTTCGTCAATACTTCTTCACAATCGGATGGAACATATTTGACTTCGTTGTGGTCATTTTGTCTGTCGCTGGTATGTACCTCAGGAATTTTTATCATCTATACTGAATTGTATACTAAGTTATATTAGGGCTGGGTGTTATTCAATTCCAGTCAATTGAGAAGGTAAACCAATTCAATGTTGTCCTGATATTCTGTTCCACATGGGATTTTTTTCTGAAAAAGATTTGAGCAATGTTTAAACAGGCAAATGTTTATCGTATTCTTATTGGCATGCACATTTTTTATAGCCGTTGCTGTAAAATGAGGTCCGGGGGGTGGAAGGCGTTGGAAGCTGTTTATGGCCAATAAATCCCTGACAAATAGAGAACAATGAACAGGCTATGATACACATACAACTGTAAATTAATGTATAGGAAATACTCATGTCAACTTCATATATATTTTTGTATTCTGTTTCAATATGTTGTCTGCTACTAACATCTTTTACATCAAATATAGTGTCAGTGTGTATATGCAAATAAAGTCTATTGTTATTCAAAGAAAGTTTGAGGTGGACTTGAGGAGTTAGCGACAAACACCTGATGGGGCACAACAAGAGACATGCTATTAGCACCTTCTATACTACATACTATAGGTTTTGTCATCTGAGAATATTAGTTAATTTAACTGAACATGGAGAGGTGGGATTGATCATTAACCTGTGTTAATCTTATTTCCTTTCAGGTATAATGCTGTCTGACCTCATAGAAAAGTACTTTGTGTCACCCACCTTGTTTAGGGTCATCAGGCTTGCTAGGATAGGCAGGGTCCTGCGTCTCATCAAAAGTGCCAAGGGCATTCGGACGCTATTGTTTGCGCTGATGATGTCACTTCCTGCCCTGTTCAACATTGGCCTCTTGCTCTTCCTTATCATGTTCATCTTCTCCATCTTTGGCATGTCTAACTTTGCATACGTCAAAAAAGAGGCTGGCATTGATGACATCTTCAATTTTGAGACGTTCGGCAACAGTATTATCTGCCTTTTTGAGATCACCACCTCAGCGGGTTGGGACGGCCTTCTGCTGCCAATTCTAAACAGTGGTCCTCCGGAGTGCGACCCAGACCTTGAGAACCCAGGCTCTGATGTGCGGGGCAACTGCGGCAATCCGGGCATGGGCATCATGTTCTTCTGCAGTTACATCATCATGTCCTTCCTGGTGGTGGTCAACATGTACATCGCCATCATCCTGGAGAACTTCAACACGGCCCAAGAGGAGAGCGGGGACCTGCTGTGTGAGGATGACTTTGAGATGTTTTATGAAACCTGGGAGAAATTTGACCCGGAGGCAACACAGTTCATAGAGTACGCCAAGCTTTCAGACTTCTGTGACACCCTGCTGGAACCTCTACGCATCGCCAAGCCCAACCGACTTAAGCTGATTACTATGGACCTGCCGCTGGTCACCGGCGACAAGATCCACTGCCTGGATATATTGCTGGCTGTCACCCAGGAGGTGCTGGGAGAAGGGGTAGAGATGACAGCCATGAAAGTGAGCATTGAGGCCAAGTTCAATATGAGCAACCCCACGGCGGACTCCTACGAGCCCATCACCACCACACTTCGGCGCAAGGAGGAGGAGGCGGCGGCCGTGGTCATCCAGCGGGCCTTCCGGAAGCGCCTGCTTAAGCGTTCCATCCGACATGCTTCCTTCATGCGCCGTTCCAAAAGGCAGGTGAGGCGAGTTGAGGATGAGGAGCCCCCGGAGACGGATGGACTGCTAGCGCGCAAGATGAACGTACTCTATGGTAGTGACCTGAACCTGGCAGCTGAGATGGAACTGGCTGGGTTACAAGCGCAGCCCAGCTCGGTCCCTGCTGTGTCTGATCATGTGTTAGACCTCCCTGAGCAAACACAGCCCACCAGGCTGGAGCATGCCGGACCACGCCTCTTGGTTGTCCCTGTAGAGGTCGCCAGTGAGGTGGTGTTACGCTCAGCACCTGAGACACCTGATCTGCCTTTGGACCTCTGCAAGCAAACACAGCCCTCAGGGCCGGAGCCCACAGGACGAGAGCCCACAGGGTCAGAGATGTCCGGGCCCAACATTTCGGTGGTCCCTGTGCAGGTCACCAGTGAGGTGGTGTTACACTCCTCCCCCTATTCGCGTAGTCCTCAATCAATAAACATCCTGCGTGAGTCAGTTGTATAACAAACAGCACTTGAGGGAATGCAGCATATCTTCCTATTGGATTTTTCACTGATCAAGGAAGCCATTTGTGTTGCTGGAGCGTCAAGAATGTTGTTGATGCTTCCACATGAAGCATCTACTATAAAATAATTGCACACAGCAGATAGTTTAGGTATAATAAAATAATTTAAGTTTATTGATTAGAAGGCTAATAGATGGTCTTGTTTTTTATTTCTATTTTTGTAAGGCAATTTTTAGACTTACAATATACATACAATATTTAACCGCTAGACTGTTAGATATCTCAGTTCAATAAAAAAACAAAAAAACAACCATAATATTAGAATGTTGGATTTTCAGTATCCATGCATTTCCCATAGCAATCAGGCATATTTGAGGGCGGACATTAAACAATCACATTTACAGTATACGTCTAATTGTTTTAGATTTTTTGCATAAATGCCTTAATTGATGCATTGAGCAGCGTTTCATAGTCCTACCAAGCCGTATGTTAACATTTGAATGACCTTAATCTTTACAAGAATCACTGAATCTCCTGTGTCTACTCCAGTATCATTTCTGATGTAGTATATTTCTAAATGAAGTTGGCCTATAAGAGAGATCCTATTGCATTAACAAAGAACAACCTTAAAGTGTATCCAATTTAATTATTTGCACCAATTGTTATGAATAATTAATTACATTATATGAAGCACAGAATTTTGTCAAAGATCTTGTCACTTGATGAAGCAAAGCATTACTCTTACTTTGCCCCTCCTTTGCACTATTCATACCTCTTCAGGTCATGGTCAAGCAATTGACCATGCAACTGCCAGAGGCACCCTAGTTTTTAGGCCACTGAGCTGCTTGCATTACTTTATTTCCAAAACTGGTGACCCTTTATCTTACAACCTGGTATTTACTTGTTAGTTAATTACAAATTACTTAATTAAATTGCTAACTAATTAAAATGGAGACTAACTGTTCCAACTGTGCTTACTGTTCTACCAAATTCTTCTGGATATTTTTGTATTCTTTGTCACTTCAGCAGTAAGTCTTTGTCACTTCAGCAGTCACTTCAGAGTTATCTCCAAGTGTCTATACATAAAACATCAGAATTTTGTCAATTTTCACTGGGGAGTGGATTTGTTAATTTTTTTTGGGTATTGTGTACTGTTGCTAGATGTCTGTAATCTGTAGATCTATTTCACAGTTAAATCAGACATTATACATAAATGGTACCGTGGTATGGATTTAGTTCTCAATAAGGTGTTGTGTTACATGTGAGATGACATGCAGTTTGTCTTACTGAGTTCAAAATATCAATTGTATTGACCAGTCAATTGTGCGATGTGTGTGAAATAAATGTTGGTGCTGGGGTTGATTATATAGGACCTGTCATGTAATCGCACACAGGCATAAAATTATTCAGTTAAGGCTTGTTTCATACTACCCCACTATTTTGATACTACCCCACTATTAATATGCCTTCCTTGTGAATGTTGTATATTCTTTGTTTTTTAACTAGGTCTTAGAAACAACTTGTACTACTAGTACTACTATAGTATTTGTTGTGCTTTTCGTTCCAAATTAATTTGGATAGTCATCCAGACGTTTCAAATTCAACTCTGTTGAAGACGCTACACCTCAATGGGGTTTGGTTTAGTGTTAGGGTAATGTTTAGGTTTAGGGGTTTAGTGTTAGGGTAATATTTAGGTTTAGGGGTTTAGTGTTAGGGTAATGTTTAGGGTTAAGGGTGGTTAGAGATAGATGAGGATTCATTTTTTGAACTATTTGTTAGGCAGGCAAAGTTGGTTGAAATTGTGATTTTAAAAATGTCCACTGGGTTTGTTGAAAATATACATAGGCTATCAATATTTGACTATCCAAAAGGCTGTTACCTGCTCTTCTTCAACATGTTGCTATATGCCACAAAACATATCCCACATGAGCAAAAATCATGTAGCAAACATCTCAATACACACCTACTTACTAAATCTGTCTAACAACACTCTGTACAGTGTGTAATATTGGCTTTGACTTCCATTTTACTAACATCAACTTTGAGAACATCACAACCTGTGTAACACATATTTAAAGAACAAATTGATTCCTGTTGTGTCATCCACACCAAAACAAAGTGGAATGTAAAATAGCATGGTTTTCAAACAGTCAAAGCTGTTTTTTAGTAAATACAGGTGCTGGTCATATAATTAGAATATCATCAAAAAGTTGATTTATTTCAGTAATTTCATTCAAAAAGTGAAACTTGGATATTATATTCATTCATTACACACAGACTGACATACTTCAAATTTTTATTTCATTTAATTGTGATGATTAAAACTGACAACTAATGAAAATCCCAAATTCAGTATCTCCGAAAATTAGAATATTACTTAAAACCAATACAAAAAAAGGATTTTTAGAAATGTTGGCCAAATGAAAAGTATGAACATGAAAAGTATGAGCATGTACAGCACTCAATACTTAGTTGGGGCTCCTTTTTCCTGAATTACTGCAGCAATGCGGAGTGGCATGGAGTCGATCAGTCTGTGGCACTGCTCAGGTGTTATGAGAGCCCAGGTTGCTCTGATAGTGGCCTTCAGCTCTTCTGCATTGATGGGTCTGGCGTATCGCATCTTCCTCTTCACAATACCCCATAGATTTTCTATAGGGTTAAGGTCAGGCGTGTTTGCTGGCCAATTAAGAACAGGGATACCATGATCCTTAAACCAGGTACTGGTATAGCTTTGGCACTGTGTGCAGGTGCCAAGTCCTGTTGGAAAATGAAATCTGCATCTCCATAAAGTTGGTCAGCAGCAGGAAGCATGAAGTGCTCTAAAACTTCCTGGTAGACGGCTGCGTTGACCTTGGACCTCAGAAAACACAGTGGACCAACACCAGCAGATGACATGGCACCCCAAACCATC